>VOQK01000322.1:7691-22899 GCA_015052645.1 Benitochromis conjunctus | reverse complement strand
TGTGTGTGTGTGTGTGTGTGTGTGTGTGTGTGTGTGTGTGTGTGTGTGTGTGTCCGACCTGGGAGTCTCTGTTGCAGTGCTCAGAGGTGAGGATGAGACCTGGCAGGTTGCTGGGCAGGTCCAGCCGTCTGAAGTACCAGACCAAGTTCCAATAGATGATGGGGTGATGGTCCACCATGTCGGCCTCTGTGATCACCGGGTCGCCCTCGTTCTCCAGCAGACTCTCCAGCTCCTTCCACAGCACCAGCGGGCTCAGGTAGGGAACCGTCACAGGCTCAGGGTTGTGGAGCCGCCACTCCATACTCAGTGGGTCCTGAGTGTCACAAAAAAGGAACTGCTTGAGTTCACAGCGAGCTTGTACTCTAGAGCCACTACTCCTTCTCATCAAAAGGAGCCAGCTGATGTGGTTTGGACACCTGACTACGATGCCTCCTGGGAGAGGAGGACCAGGCATGTCCTACTAGACAGAGGCCCCGGGATAAACCCAGGACACACTGGAGAGATTATATCTGTTGGCTGCGACCCAGCCCCAGATAAGCACACGAAAATGAATGGATGGATCGATGGATGACAAATTACTTATTCACATATGCAGGAGATGACAGTCATTAACATTGTTATGTTTAAATATTAATGAAGACAGGTTTGAAGTTATCCAACACAAAAAAATATGCAGCAACAGGTTTTGTTTTGGCTTGCATGAATTTTAGAACTGGACGTTTTAAAGCCTCTGTCTCTACTTTTGTTGTATATTTTGTGCCCACAGTAAACTTCTAGAGCTACAGAACACTAGACATACTGTACACACACCAGTCCAGCCTTACCGTAGCTTCGTTCAGAAAACTGGGCAGGCTGCCCGATGTTGGCAAACAGCAGTTGTGTCGGGTCGTTTCATCCAGAGGACCAAAGGCGCTGACACTGCGGGCTATAGGAGCTCCAGAGGATAGCGCCGCCTGCCGGCGCTCTATGGGGATATTGATGCCTTGAGCCCTGGTTGACCGAGACCTGCAATACAGATACAGCTAAACACAATTGGCGCTTTTCCCCACAGACAATACTATTTGAAGATAGGGTCAATGTTTAAGTATAGTGTTAGTTTTCTATAAACAGCAACATCGATTTCTTTAGATCACATTAAGAAATTTCATTCTGCCTTCGAATTACAAACTGTATATTTTACAGGAGCGTGTCGGGGTAGCAGCAGAGGACCTGAAGCAAACAGTGACTCAAAGCACAGCGGGAATGAAAACCCGAGTGGCTGGAAAAGAAAATTCAGTTTTTAAATGGTCAAGTGTGAATACTAACTTTAACCAGCTTGAGATCCTGTGGCATCACCTGACTTCTCATCCTGCCGCAAAGACTGGATGCTAGAGGATGTTTTCACATGTTCAATTATTTGCCCATTGTTTACTGAGCTGTTTAATAAAGACCTGACAAATCTTCGTGGTATTAATTTAGTCAACTTGTATTTGTCTACACTTGGATGCAGATCAGGGAACTTAATTCAAAAGCAATTAATGCCAAAATTGTGTTTTTTGCGTGCTCTGTGTGCAGTATTAACTATGTATCTGTTTCTGTTCATCTCCCCCCCCAAAACACCCGCACACACACACACACACACACACACACACACACACTCGGAGCTTTGTTAGGACAGGTGCTGCAGATTCACTGCTCTTTTACAATGCAGATGTGGAGCGTGTGGATGCAGCTACAGTAGCTTTTCACTTCAAAAGCATTGCGTAACCAGACAAGCTGCATGAATATGAGCAGAGGTCCATAAATAAATAAATAAATAAATCATACATCTGACACTAAACTTTTAATGATGATGATCATCGCACTGTATTTCAGGTCTCAGGTCATAATAACATTGTAACAGTTGTACAAGAGAAGAGGTAAAAGATTTCACCGGGCTGTGGACATTATTTTTGTATGATTTTTTTGTCTCACTAACATGTTTCGATCCTAAATTTAAATCAGAAACAAGGCGCGTCACAGTTACTTTTGACAAAGTATGTGAGTTGCTACATTTGGTCACAAAACACACACGACGCACAATCATGAGCAGCAACACATTAAAATCAGCGCAGCAGCACCAGACATGTCGTCTCTTTTACTGTCCAAACCCAGCACCATTACCCACAATACCCTGTCTGGCCACGTTTGTGGTGCGAAACATAAACCACTTAGCTTTTAGCTCCGTTCTGGTGTCGTACTTCCCGAGGGAAATATTTATCACCTAAGCAGCTAAAAGCTCCACTACATTCAGGTGTGGCATGTTAGCAGCAGCTAATGTAGCCTCAAGCTTTTCATTATACAACAAATGTTTTGTTTACTTTAATCTCTGTCAGTCAGTAAATGTTTTTTTTACTGAACGTGCTCCAGTTTCAGTCAGAGCGTTTCATTTGTCACTTTCTTTGATTAAATATTGTCCACACTTATTTCTGATTAAAGAAGTTCTTGAATTGTCCAAAAGAAAACTAGCAAACACACCGATTTTGATACGAGCATGTAAACGAATGTAAATGTAAGAATGTAGTTTAACACTGAGTGTGAACGCATACCCTGCTGAGCACTCCTGCACAGCAATCAGAGGCGACGGAGGGGAGATGGCCGTCGTGGGACAGGGCGTAGACGTCCCCGTGTCCAACCCTGTGGACGCAGAATACGACGAGGTCGTCGCCTCATCTACCGATGGGCTGCCTTTCAAGAAGAGCCTACAGAGGGAGAGAAAAAGGAAAAGAAAGAGTACTTAATAAGTTCTTAATAAGACATTTCTCAAGTAGTAGAACTTGAAGTAGAACTTGATCACAATAAAGGTTTTGTGCTTGTCTGTGTTCTTCTTACTCACCTGAAGCAGCGTGATCGAAACTGAAGAGAACATTAAGTAACAGTAAAAATGAATGAAACCTGTGGGGTTCTTTGCTTTTGAGACCAAAAATTCTCGAGCCTGGAGTCCACTTGAAACACTTTGGTGTCGTCTAAAAAAATCATCATGTCTAAAAGTCATATCCTCCACTTGGATATGCTTACGCTTGAGCTAGGCTAACACAACATCCATAAAGTTCTGATGAAGCTCAGCTTAGTTTCAGTGTGTTAAATGTTTAAACGTTTAAAGCACAGCCTATCGTATTTGATACATGTGTTTTTGTGAGTTTTTGGGACTTCGACATCATCGTCGTGACTTTTTTTATCCTCAAAAAAAAAGATAAATTGCACATAAACTGACACATTTTTAATGACTAAATTGCAAAAATATGGCTTATGTAGCAAATGTGATACAAATTAAAACTCATATATGCAGATTAAAATTTGCATTAATATTTTTATATATTTTGTCTAAAGGTTCAACAAACACTCCATTATCAAAAAAATGAAGATTTCTGGCAGTTATTTCAGGTTTTAAAGGGTTAATAAATAATGACTAAGAATGTTTGTGTCTCAACTCCAACTTGAACTTTTCCTTTAACTTTATTTGAAACGAAGCAAGCCTTAGATCATTTAAAAAGTAACTACATATAATTCCTGCAGTTAATCAATATGAACACAGGGGAAAAAGATGAAGGGGAGAAGAACTGAAGTTGCTTTATTTCATCTTTTTTGACAATATGCAATAAAAACATTCCATATTTGTAAACAATATAAGTAAACAATAAATACATAAAAACAGCATGCATACATACAGCACTTGAGCATTTGCCTACCTGCCAGGTCCTCGCATGTCCCTGATCTCCACGTTGAGGAACGGCAGGAAGGGGTTTCCACAAAAGGGGCAGGTGGTGTTCAGGTTGGAGTCATCTGCCGTCCAGCCGGCCATGATCTCCTCATCATACACCAGGCAGTCGCAGGTCTTACAGCGAGAACAGCTGGAGATCAGCAGCTGGAGAAAGAGGACACAGAGACCAGTTTAGAAGTAGCTTCTGTGGAAGATTAGTTTTGATTTTCCGTCTTGCAGTTTTACCTCCATGGCGTAGTTGTTGAAGATGCTGGTGTTGCTGGTGTACCGTGAAGAGCTGAGGTCTGACTTGTCTGGCAGAGAGAAGCCAGGCAGTCCTGCATCAGGATGAATATGAGAGGTGGCCACTTATATTTCTCTGAATTTATTCTTTATTCTTATCAGACTGCTTGTCATTTTCTGTCTTGGTGTGTTAATGTTTGTCGTAAAGAACAGGACAGACTACTGAAAGCAGCTCTAAAGCGTACTGCAGATAATCAAACTCTATACTCTTCTATACAAACTGAAAAGCTTTGGTTTTTTCATTTGAATTAGTCTAATGAGGAAAATACAGTGGTAATGTTTCTTGATTGATAACTAGAAACCTGTTTCCTAGAATCAAACACTTAATTTATACAGTGCTTTTCATATAAGCACAAAGTGCTTTATGAATCCAACACAACACACATGAGAATGGTATTAAAGAAAGACAACAAAGCAGCATAAAACTGAAAGAAATCTCATTTTAAGGCAATAAAAAAAAAATAAGAGAACACGAGAAATGAATGAACCGAAGACATTAAAAAATAAAAAGCAAAAATGCACAATTTAAAATAAAAAACAAGAAAAACAACATTCACTCGAGTGAATCTCGTGCTGACCAGGGAGAAGAGATGTGGGTCTCCCGTGGCTTGATCCTGCAGTGGGACTATCCAGATGGCCGCGGAGGGGGCTGCGTCTGGGACTCCTGCGAGGTCCTGGAGGGCCAACAGGGCCATTCCTCAATGGAAAGACCATTGAGTGCTCTGTCTCTCCTGAGTCTTCCTCATCTAACAGGGAGGAGGAGTCTGGGTCTCCCGCACCGAGGGACGACACACTCAAACGGTCACTCTGACAATCCTGGACGAAGAGAGGAGAGCAGTTCAGTTTTTGTCATCAGAGTCTAACGTCAAACTTTCACAGCAACTGTAGATTATTTTAAATTACTTATTAGTAACTCTGACTGCCTCCAAGAAGAATTTCCAATTTAAAAATGTTAACAAAACAAAGCCACAGCATGAATCACTCAAATCTACAGGCACAATACATAGCTGCTTATATGAAAGAAAACAAAAGCCCAACAAACTGTGCTGCTAAATGAAACCTAAACGAATTGTAATTTAAGTTTATCAGGGGGAAAAATTCACACGGATGATGTTGAAGTCTCAAAAAATAACAAAAAACTGTATGTATCAAATATGACATTTCATAAATGTCTCACAAAATAAACACTCACACAGGGTTTATGTGACACAGTTTGCACACAGGCAGGAGAAGAATACGTGCTCTCTTTGGGAGAGATTTTTGTTTCTGCTGTTTCTTCACAACAGTTTTGGAAACTTTATCATAAAGAGCAGAACACAATGACCGATATACTGCAGTTTACTAATGCAGGACTCCACAGAAAGATGGCAGCAGCACACAGACTTTGGTCTCATTCACATGTTGAGTTATACAAGTATATTATATGTCACTGGCACACACCTGTTCCAGTATAAAAGTGCAGACTCCCTAACAATAACACTACATGTGTTTGCACAGCAGTTGGAATTATTTTTCACGTAAAACATAAATTATTGGTTTAAAATGAGGGTATAACTTTTATAGAAAACAACCACAAGATTCACATCAAAGACTCCGAAACAAACAAAAAGGGCAGTGTAGGTCGGAAGATTTTGAATTTTCTCTAAGATATCAAAATCAAACCAACACTATTTTGTATGTGGTGAGCACACCATGTTTATAAATGAAAAGAGAGAGCAGGACTCTGTACCTTGGTGGGTGTCGTGTATGTGGCAAGGCGCGTGTACCAGCGGCTCGCTTTCTCTGCTACTCCCTTCCCAGCAGAGAACACACTGGTCTTGAACACATCCAGTGTTGGCGTCAGGAGCGTATCTAAAGCGAAAGAGGAGGAGGAGAGCGAAGGTGACGTCAGGCCCATCCTGTCCGCCCTCTCTCTGTAGGGGCTGGGTCGAGGACTTGGGCTGGGGGTGGTGCTAGAGCTTTGAGATGGAGGCGAAGACCACAGACGTTGGCGCGAGATCGGCTGAGAGGGCGATGGCGGCTGGAAGGTGCGGGAGCGAGGTACTCCTGCAGTCCTCTGGGGGGAGCTGTGGGGGAGGCTGGCTCTGCGGGAGGCAGAGAGTGAGGAATGGTGGAGGAGGACGGGGCTGGCTGGGTCCTGAAGGTCCAGACTGGGCGTGCGGCTGCTCAGCGGGCTGCCCATGTGGTTCATGTAGAGCTCAATCTCCCTGGCCAGATGCCTTCGGGCCCTAGGAGTGCCGGTCTGCCCCCCCTCCGTGTACCGTTCCTGATCAGACTGATCAGACTCTGCTGCCAGGAGGGAGAGAGGGTCGTAGCCTGTTTCAATACCTGTGCGCTTCACAGTGCCTCTGTTTGTCATGGCGCTCACACCTCCGTAGCTTGTGCTGCGTTCAACAGTTTTTTTATGAGGTTTGTCGTGAGGTTTTGCCCCCTTGGAAGGCTTTTCGAAATCCAAATCCTCCAGATCAAAAATGGCCTCTGTGATGTTCCTGTCCTCATCGCTGGAGTCCTGCCGCTCCGCCTCCTCATCCACTTCCCTGTGATCACTCCTCCTGGTAGCGTGTGACTTAGCAGCCACCCCCTCGAGCCCACCCAGAGCCAGAGAATGAGGCCTCCTAGTCTTAGTGAAGTTGGCACCAGAGAGGATTTTAGCATCTGCGCCCAGGTGTCCTGCGATTTTATCTGGATCAGTTTCACCCTGGCTCATACCCAGGCCCAGGACAGTGGTGCCACTCCCACTGCTGCCCACAGTGTCACCGCTCAGCCGACGGCTTTTGACACCCTGCCAGTCAAGTGCTGAGCTGCTGCTGACGCTGCCCACCACCTCCTCCAGAGCGCTCTTATGTTTCCGGAGCAAACTGTTTGTCTGAATCTCACCAATCTCATCCAGGGAGGTAGTGAAGAGCAGACCTGCAACGTGGTCTGGCAGACAGGGAGAGAGAGAGAGAAATAACAAAACCCACATTTGCATTTGTAACAGGAGATAAGATAAAACTTTATTAATCCCTCGGGAGGGTTCCTCTGGGAAATTCAGTATCCTCCGGGAAATGGCACGAGTGAGCAAAGGAGGTGAGATCACTTGACCTGTAAATTTTCAATGATAGAGAAAAAACCTTGGCCTCAGTCAAGCCTGTGCACATGAGGAAAGACACCAACTATAACTACAGAGGAGCCTTTCAACGAGGAACGCCCAAAAAATAAAGCTTGAAACTGAAACAGTTAAATAATTTCAACTGTTTCTCACAAAATTAAAGTATGAGTATGGGTATGCTGTCCAAGGGGCCCCTGTGTTCATACTGAGGAAATCCCAAAAAGAAAACCTTGAAATGGGAAAGACAGTTAAGGTACCACATTAGTAAATCTATGAACCTCTAAATTTGCAAGTACCTGCGCTGGCGGAGCTCTTGGGTTTACAGGCTGAGTCATCAAATGGACAGCTGCTGCGAACAATGCCACGGGGTCTGAAGGAAGAACTCATCTCCAAGTCAAGCTGAGGGAGGCAATCTTTGCTTCCCTTGGCACTTTCTGTCTCTGACACTACAAACACAAAAAACAATTACAATTTATGCGCACAGCACAAGACACACCAACGTAAAAAAAAAAGAAAAAAAAGAACTGCAGGACAACAAACAACTGAAAGCTTTGATGTTCATTAGAAACCAAAAGGAATGAATCATCTCTGGAGGAGACAGAAAGATCAAGGCAGAGGAAAAGGAAATCCCATGTGGCTACAATGCTGCCAAGCTAGGTTTTTTTTTCCCCACAGTTAAAGGCAAAGGAATATCAGGTGACATCAGATCAGACAGAATACTGACAGGAGCTGCAGTCGCTCTCCTTCTTGTCGTCTTTGTCAGGGGCAGAGTCCTGGCCAGCAGGGTCTCCTCTCCGCACCTCCTCTTTTGACAGTGAATTATAACCCAAGTCTGACTGATCACCTAAAAAAAAAGAAGAAAAAAAAAAGGGTACAACTTGGGTGAAAGACACTGAGAGACACAGGCAGTGAATTATCTGAATATCTAAATATCTACCTAGTAAGCACAAAGTCACAGAAATACACATCACACACATGGAAAGTGTAAGCAGAGGGACAATTCAAGAACAAAGCTGAGGTCCAAGCCCTTTACTTCCATGTTGTATGCTAGATAACAACACTACACGCTGCATTGCGCTATGGGATTAAAAGCGTACTGGAGCAATAAACATGGATCTACTGTAGCTTTACTCTGTGGGAGGGGAGATACATGAAACATCTATAAGAGAATGAACCAGCGAGCCACTTGTTTCCCTTTATCTTCTCAGTTCTGCCGAGCATTGTTAGTGCTGGGAGAAGGCAGAAAAAGCAGCTAAGCTGTACTGGATAAAGGACTCCTCCTCGAGGCACGCACAGATCTACAGTTACCATATAAAAACAAACTGCATTTTTACAGCTGCTAATGATTCTGACTGCTACGGCTCGAGGCTCACGCTTCCATCTGTCTCTAAAAGTTTTCGGGGTCCTCAGGCAACGAGCTGATTGATTCGTTCTCCTCTTTCATCCTCCACACGAGCCTTTGTGGCAATCGCCTCTAAATAAACCATGAGGCTGCATGGCTCAGCTGCGATACAGTATAGAACAACTTGCAACTGACGGCGAGTGACACAACTCCAAGTCCCAGAGAGTAATAACCAGTTAGCTGCACACAGAGGTCCCTCCCACCTGCTGTGCTGTGAGCTGTGGTTCGCTCTCAATCTTTCTGCACACGAGGCGATGCTTCCTGCTGAGGTGCCATCTCCATGATTAAAATGATTTCCGTAATCAAAAAGAATGCGCCTCTGGATAATTACTCGCCATAATTGACAAAGACAAATCACTCAGTAGCGGCGAGAGTGAGAGTAAAACTCGAGGGAAAAATGAGCAAGGAAAGAGAAGTGGACTTTGATGTGCTGGATGGAGCAATGGCACAGTGGAGGATAGAAAGAGGAGAGGAAGTCACAGGAAGCAGAGCGGAAAACAGTAACACGTAACGGTGACAATGACAAGCAAAAATAAAAATGTTGCAGAGCAGCTAAGATGACACAGAAAAACGCAACCAGAATCAGACAAGGCTGACTGAGAGAGAGAGGGTTTACCTGGGTGGAGGGTGGCTTCTCTGAGCTCAAAGCCCCCCCCGTGTGAGTGCGCCACCGGGGCCCTGGCGCCCAAGCTGCCGCCCCTATAGCCGACTGCATGCGAGGGCAACACAGGCAGGGCCAGAGTGAAGGGCAGGTTAGGGACAGAGCAGAGCAGAAACCACAGCCGCAAAAACCAGGCGGCGATCATGGATGCACGAAAGGGATTAACAGAAGGAGGAAAAACAGGAAGCGGAGGAAGGGAGGTGTAAATCGAAGAGGGAAATGAGGAGGAAGTGAGTCGGTGAGTGGATCGAATGAGGAGGGAGGATGAAAGGGTGACAAAAAGAAAAGAAAAAGATGTTGAATAAGATGGCTGCCATTGAAAGGTGGAGTCACGCAGCAACCATCTGAAGTGTACCTGTGCTAGATCTATCATCAGTGGGGTCTACTTTGACGCAGTCGGCGGCGTAGGGGCCATGCTCGACCAGGTTAGTGTCGGCAGAGCTATCCAGGCTGCCGTGACTCACAGCGTCCAGGTCGCTGCCATCTGCCCAAAAACAACAAAGCGTTAAAGGAGGCTGGGTGGCGTTTAAGCTCAACAAGACACAGCCGCTCTTTTTATTCCTTCTTTTTATATCAACTACACCTCAAAAGTTTGGATTGCAAAGAAAATTCAGTATTTTGGGTGGAAAGAAAAACGCAGGTTTTTATTTAATAAAAATTAGCAATTAATAATTACTTAAAATCACACTGGAGTATCTTTGCTGGTGTACAGATGCCCATTCTGAGCAACCATCACTCCTGTAGTGGCACAGCTAGGAGAGTGTCAGGAACAATCTGCCTCTGTGGGTTCATTTATATTCTCAAAATGGCCAAAAGAGGTTTTTCTTTGAAACTGCTTACAGGATTTTTTTATTTTATTTTATAATTTAAGTTTTGTCTATGTGGTAAACAGATTTCATACAGCGTGAGCACCGCGGCCTCCACACAACAGCACAAACGGACTGACCGAAGAATAAAGGAGAGCTCAATGCACAACTGAGCGAGATGATGTCAGAGTCTCTAGTTTGTTAGACAGACACCACACAGGTCCTCAATTGGCAGCCTCACTGAATGTACCCTTAGGAGCCAGACCATGATGTTTCAGGAAATGTTCTTTTTCTCTTCCATGAAAAAGTCTTTCCTAGTTCAAAGGAAAGGTTGTTTTTTTTAAGAAGCATTTTGGGATTAGATTAAAAACAAAAGCTGATGATGTGAATACTTACTGCTTCTTTGATCAGCACTAAATCAGCACTGCACTAACACGATCAATCTGCCTTTTAATACATAAAATGTAACACATTAGGTAACATAGTGTGCCACTGATTATACAGGAGTCATGGTTTATGAAAATGAGCCTCTGCATGTCTTTATGTATATTTCACTTCAATAATATACATCATGTATAATACAGTCATTAATTGTTTTGCCATTCAATTCTGTTTAATTTGATATTAAACTAGATCTTTTTTATGGGTTTTCTGTCAAAAATAAGAGAAGTAGTGTATCTATGTATTTGATGGTGGATGGATAATCACAAGAAAGACCTGTATCACTTATGGCTCAGTCACACAAGAGTAAAAATAGGATCACAAATTCCTCACGACTAGGAAAAATCCATGGCTGCTTCTCTGAGTTTCGTTCATTGATTCATTCCAAGTAGTAGCAGCGACCAGCGGGGTGCCCAGAGGTGGTGCATGCAAGAACCTCAACATCTGGGTGACCATTTTTGAGTGCAAGGTGACTGCATGGTGGGAGGCAACCTGTCTCCAAACAATCTGCAAACAGTCTCGGGCAGATCTCAGGCAAAGTTTTGCAAATAATTGCTGTTGAGCTTGTAAACACTGACAGATTACCAATATGTTACAGTCTGGTTATCGTCATATATAAAAACAAGGTTGCTGATCGCTCGATCATTTTGCAATAAAAATGCCATCCTGCAGCAACTAGAGGAATTTCTCCTTCAAATCTGTGAGGTTCTGGCTAAACTCTGAATGTAAGTAGTTAATGTGAATTTCCTCGTATGTAGACGTTATTCCCATTTTCATGCTTCAACGCATGAAATTTCTTTGAGGATGGCAACTGCACGTGAGTAGTTGCATACACGGCCCCTTTAAAGCAACCAAGTTCACAGGTCACAGCTCAGCTGTTGCACATAAAATCAATTCATTCTAATTAGCTATTAGCCTAGCCTAAAGAGTTGTTCGACAGCGCACATCCAATGGAAATTTCTTGTGTACTATAAATAAGATATAGTGCAACTGTGGCTTGTGTCTGTCTTGTGCAAGGGTGAGTGTGTGCTTGTTAAATGTGAACACACAGGATCCTTTGGCTCTTTCAGACTGAATCGGCACTGAACTGTGGAGAGGAACACAATGCACCAGTTGGTAATGGGGAGTATCTTAAAAAAGCAGGGATTAGCAGGCCAGGGATTAGCATGCAGTGGGTGTGCAGGTGTTCACTGGCATGCGGGGGAGTTCAATCACATGCTGAGATAGCTGTGTTTTAGAGTTTCACCTTTCAACTTTAATATAGGTGCAAATGTAATTTTAGGAATGGTGGACAGGTAGAATTTGTTTTCAGAGCTTGACATTCATGGAGGGGCGAGTCTGATAGAAAAATGTGAGGGAAGTTTGCTCGGGCTTACAGAAGGTCCAACTGAACTTACGGTCAGATGTTTTGCATGTGCTGCTGCTGTTTTTTTATTATTACGAGAAGAAAAATGAGTAGTGCTCCTTTTCTTCTCGGATCAGTGGCATGTCAGTATTACACATCATTAATTTTAGTTGCAGATATGTCTACATCCTCTTTAATGTACTGCACCTGAGCTGCTAATTAACCGTCGAGCCCGGAAACAACATCGGCAGGGCATTTTTCCTGGAGTTTGTTTGCTTGTGAGCTCACTCAACAACTGGAGGTGCAGATAAATTTGTGTGTTCATGTTTGTCGTTGAAATCGTAAGCAGGAAAAGACACTAATGAGACAGTCTGTGGCTCTTGTGCTGCAAGCTGCATGCTCAGTGTGTCATCTGCTCTGCCTGCAATGCTACACTTACTGCTTTACTGCTAAATTTGATTAGCTACATCCAGATCTTATGGGGTAACAGTATTCCAAGGCTGAATGCAAATTACCAGGGGACATGTCAGGTCTAGGACTGCGACTCTCTTCATTAAAGACAGACTAGTAAGACAAAGGGACATTTCTTTTCTCAGGAATGCAGCCTGTTACTGATCACAGTTACCTGACAGAGGGCTCTGGGTGAGGGGTGCGTGTCGTCGTAGCGCCCGTTTGAACTGTGCCACGCCCAGTATGACATTTCTTAGCTTCATCCACAGGAAGTATCCTCCTCTGGTGCTGGAGGGCCATGTGCTCTCCAGTACCGCCTGGACAAGGAGCAGGACAGGGAAAATGAGCATGGATGTGAGGATAGGATGACAGCAGGAGGGGAAAGAGACTCCTATCATATCATGAAAAGAAAAATGTTTGCTGCCAAATTAATTTGAAAGTATGTAGATCTGTCACTGTAAAATATTTTCATATTCTTCTCCTAAATAAACGATTGAGTGTGAAGAGTCTGATTATTGTGTGATTTGTAGCTTCCAACTTGATTCAATTTATTTCGACTGAATATTTTGAAGTGACTGAACTGAAACAGGACCAATCCCTGTTCCATATAAACCCATCTTGAATGAATATTTCATCAAAGGCATTAACCGCACTGGTATTCGATCTACAGTCACACTCAGGATCAGAAGAACAGAATTGCAGCTGTTGGTGGCCAAGTCACGTTCAACAGGCTGATGGGAAGAAAGAGCTCCTTGGAAAAACAATAATAATAAAGAACAGTGATACACAGCCGAACAGAACTGGATTTATCACAACAACTTTTTTTGTATGCGGGTTCGGAAGATTTAGTGAAATAAGGTCGCTGAGAAGCTGTCAGCAGTGATGAGAGGACTAAAGAAGAGCCACGTGTTCAAGGAAGAACTACTTTTTAGGCTGCACTGAATGGCTGATGATAGCTGATATCCTGAACAACATGAAAAAAGAAAAAAAAAGCTTGACATTTTGTGAATTGTGCTCCTTGAGGGCAGCTGGAAGAATACGACCTTAATATTGCTCCAGTAAATGTGAAGCTACAGCCAGCAGACCGTTTAGTTGGGCTTAGTTTAAAAGTGGAAATGATACCCCATTTCTGCCAAGGGCTACAAGAAAATCCCTCTACTAACACCTCTGGAACTCAATAATTAAAACACTGCAGCTGTTTGCTAAGTGAAGTTCATCACCTGCTGGTTCTAGTTTTATAGTTAGGACACAGACATGAAAAGACATTAAGCTCACTAATCAGCACACTCATAGCACTCGTGGCAAAATCAAGACGCAGGGATAGCTCAGTAGTAGAGTGGTCAACCCAAGACTACAAATTGGTATGAAAGAGCACTGATGACTGAGAACAGTTGGTGTGGTTTGTCTAACCCACTGAGGCCAAAGCTCTGCAAACATTGAAACTCATGTCTGTCTTGAGTTGATGATGTTGGTGTTCTCAGCAGTGTTTTCCTGTAATGTCACTTAACAAAGACTTTTATGCTGAGTGAAAATCATTTATTGATTCTTTGAGCTCGATTTGAATCATGACATATAAGGTAATGTATTTCTTTTTTTATTTTCAGTTTAGTTTTCTGTAGCGATGGATCACCTCGGGTTCAGTTGTTTTTTATGCTTTTATATGCAACAACTATATGAATTTAATGGGGAATGAAGAGCAGAGTTACTATGCATGCATGCTTATGCAGACTTCTCCTTCCCATACTTGGACTTCAAACACCTAAAGAAGCATAAAGGAGGAAAAAAACACTGTGAAACTGTGAACACAAAGCTTGTGCGAGAGTACAACTCTGCCACCTCCTGCCTCCAGGCCGACTATTTCTAAGGTAAAATATGATCCTCTCAGGTGTCAAAACACTACTCTTAGCAACCTTTACTGCAGCCTTGCCTCTTGACAGTCTGCTTCCACATCAGCCAGTTTACTTCTATGCTCCCTGGTTCAGCAGACCAGGGGCAGGTTACAGTGATAACAGGGACGCGGTTCATCCTGACACCTGGGGGTGATCACACACCGTGTCACACAACCTTGGGGGTAAGCCGCAAATGTCAGTGCTGTTTTCTTTTATCCGAACCTGAGCGTCTGTGGCGTCATCGCTACGATGAAGCGTGTCTGCTTTGTGAGTGCCACCCAGAGACAGATGATTTTTACTGACTGTGCAACGAGCACAGCAGTGTGATTATTTGAATGCAATTATTTATGCGGCTGCTTGTGAGTCATGAATAAACAATCAACAAGGTTGCAATCAGTATGCCTTTTTATACATCATCCAAATTAACCTAAGCTATGTTTATCCAGAAGATCACATTTCCTTTGAGAAACTGCATTCAATCTGGGGCTCCAGAGGTCACTCAAAGGTCATTGCAGCCCTGCATCTTAATCTTTCTTTTTATTTATTCCTCCAGTCATATTAATTATGACATTTACTAAGACAAATACTTTTTTTTCCAGTAATGTGGCCGGTAACCTGATTGATTTCTACAGTAACTAATTCTCCAGACTTTTATTACTGTGACTCAGTCTGCATATTTATCCATCACCGCTGACAAAAAACAAGTCTCCTATTGGACAGTCCCTCTATAAATTGCCAGTTGGCCATCATCGGTGTTTCCATGCACTAGTTGCAGTAAAATGAGCAGATTATTTATAATGTACCAACAAAAAAGATGCCAAGCCCAGGGGAACAGGGAGGAGGACAGCAACAGTATTTGCATGTCCCAGCATTCACGTGTATCCGTTACACAATGCAGAGCAGTTGATATCAGTGAGAGTCATAGCTTAACCATTTTTAAAATAACAACGTGTAAATTTGTTGGCAGATTAATTTCACACGGAAAGTTCCACCTTCATTATCATCAGCAGAAGCATACACTGTACCTTGTTATAGTAACCATACGTTATGGCGTTGGGGTGGACTCCAGCCTTCTTCATCTCAAAGAGGACCCTCACTGCCA
>VOQK01000314.1:6731-31886 GCA_015052645.1 Benitochromis conjunctus | reverse complement strand
TGAGCCAGCGTTATATAAACCCGCTCTAATAAATCACAGTAAGCGCTGCAGGTGTCTGTCACCAAGGTGACTGATGACTAGCACTGTTTGAATAGTGTCTGTGGAGCTCCGAGGGCAACTGAGACTTTTACCAAACTCAGCAGGATCATGGCGTCCGGCACAGTGGGCAGGTGACGCGCAGACACTCACACATACCAAATCCTAGGATGAATGATTTGAGCCTAATGTGACACAGTATGGTCACAGCTGGACTGAAATGAAAGGTGCCGTGTGTTGTTGGCTGTTCAGTACATAAAAGACTCACTGCCTGCTATTTTCTTTACCGCACATGCTACACTGAAAGACATTTTTGTGAAACAGCTTTGTTTACCCGTTGCTGCTTTCTTAGAAGTGCTTTATAAAGCAGCAGTACTAATGGCATGCATTCCATTAAACCTGCATTAACATTTATTTTCAGCAACGTGAGCTCACTAACAAGCTCTTCTCACAATGCTAATGTGTTACTGCCTCACTGATATAGCTAACACGTTAGCATTCACTTGAGTTGTGTGTCTGTCTGCTTAGCAAATTAAAGTCAAATATTCAGCCCACTGTTTATCCTCACTAATGTTCTGTTTGAACTGCGCTGTATTTTCCCAGATAACATTAGGTTAGGCATTTACAAATCAAATCTGTGCTGTGAGTTAGCGTTAGGCAGTCATCAGCTGCTTTCTTTTATACCCTGCGTCACTTGGAAGATGTTTCCAGGAAAAAACTGCCAAAAATGAAATGATTTTTTAAAAAAGTGGAAATAATATTAACTTTGTCATATTTGGAAAATCTTAAGAATGATCGGAAAAACTGGCATCATCTTTGAGTCTCACAGATTATGTGTTGATACATGCTCAATCATCCAGGTAGGGAAATCCCAGGAACTTTCGTCACTCATCCAAGTGACTCATTCAGTGACTTATACACGTATTCACTCTTAGCTGACTGCAGGTTTCCTCAAAATTTGCATAAAGACCAAAATTAGCACTACTGACTAACATTGCTGATCATTACTATACAAACTGTTATGACCACTGATCAATGGCCATGAGCATCATTCACAGAGAGCTGGGGAATGGCAGCAATCACAGCACTGTGAGATGTTGGAAAATGTGAAACCTGCAGTTAGCTGAGACTGAAGAAGTCATCTTTGATGAGTGATGGAAAGTTTCTCCAACCGATTCCAACAGCTGGAGACAGATTATCAGTTGTCTACTTGGGCTTCTATTGGTCATTTGCATGTTGTTGCGTCTGTCGGTGAAACAGGAGAGAAGGTCAGTTCTGACACACTTTTTTATTGAAGTCTTGTAATGCATCTGAGATGTTGTCCCAGATGAACATCTTTCAGCCTTCATCATGCACGTGATCCTTTGTTGCTACAAAACTACTGATCGCAGTCACTTTAGGCAATGCTTATGTTCAGCTTTTTACTAATTTCATGAAATTACTTTCAAGTTGGATACAAAAAAAAACCTAAAGTACAAATTTTAAGTTTAATGCATTTCCCCAAAATATACTTAAGATGAGATATAATTACCTTTATGTTTTCATACGTATAGAGTATATATTTGATTGTAATTGTAATAAAGTACGGTGGCACGGTGGGGCAGCACAGTGGTTAGCACTGTTGCCTCATAGCAAGAAGGTCCTGAGTTCAATTCCACCATCAGGCCGGGGTCTTTCTGTGTGGAGTTTGCATGTTCTCCCCGTGTTTGCGTGGATCCTCCGGCTTCCTCCCGCAGTCTTTCAATTCAGGTAATTTCAGTCCCATTGTTACAGGTGTATAAAATCAAGCACGTAGCCATGCAGTTTGACGTTACAAACAGTTATAAAAAAAAGTTGAGTTGCCCTAAAAAGCTCACTGAATTTGAGTGTGGTGTTGTAATAGGATGATGAAATTTCATCCTTCCCACTTGTTCCACAATCAACTACAAGTTGTATTAATGCATTTAGGAAGCCCAACACCTCAATTTCAGAGCACCGAGTGCACGAAGGTCTGTGCAGCGGTAGCTTCATGGCATGTGGCTCCTGCAGGTGTAAGCTGTAAGCTGTAATTGGCCTAGTACTTTTATCCACATCTCAACGTGCAAACTGAATGTGATGGTGCCCTAAATGTGGAAAAATTTTGAAGATGTTGCAGATTATAGGCCAGAAATATAATAAGTGTCCATCTTTTTTTCGGATCCAACTTGACAGTAATTTTTAAAAATAGTTAAAAAGTGAGCATAAGCATTGCCAGTTATGTGGATATAATCAAGTTACCAAACACAACATCACATACTTTTGCTGATAAAAGGACAGATTGCATGCGAGCCTCTACAACGAAAGCTCATTATCCTAAGAGGGATGTTTTCAAGGGACGCAAAGTTTCCTGGTCTGTGGTGCACAGAGAATAATAAATGATATTTTGTGAGAAAGGAACAAGGATGACAGTAGGAGAACGTGATAGTAAGAGTGAGCAACAGAGGCGCCATGATTTTGCCACTTTAAGGAGGGTTTGCAGGTAACAGGATTTCCTGTGATATCCGTGCAAAGGTGCCAAAGTAAGACACTATTTTCATTTTACCATGCACAGCATCACGCAGTGTGTAGCTGGCTTATTATTCATTGAGTAAACAATTCATGATTCACTCCAACGCAGTGTGATAATATCATCTCCTCTTCCAGACACCTGCACAATGCTTAATGCTAAAACTCATGCAGGTAATACTCAGCAGAACAGAGAGGCAAAGACACGTTTAAGACACCTCCACAAAGCTTTTGTTTTGATCCGGTATGATTTCTGCAGTATTCTGTACAGCCTTCTGTAAATTTAATCCAGCGGAAAATGCCTGTTCATGTGCTTTCCTATACACAAAAGTTTGGTGCCCTATTTTCTTTTTCCACGTGCAGCCATTTCTGCTGTTCCCTGTTGTCGGTGTAATTATGCGAGCAATTTGTCATTTTTTTCTACTCTGAAATCAAAATTTCATCAACGTGGAAAATTGATTTCAGCAAGACCTTCAAAATAAAAGACATCATGCTGAATTGAAAACAGATAGAGAAATAAATAAGAATTTTGGATTTCTAAGTAAATGAAACTTACGCAGTACTACTACTGCATGGAGACTTCTAGTTACCCCAATTTCTGATCATTTCAGATTTCATTTGTCATCCTAATCCTGTGACATTTTTACTCACCTTTTCTTTTCTGGCCATTTATGATATTTACCATGCACAAACTGGCATCTCAGTGGTTTTGACGAAGGTACACAACTTATTTCAAGCATAATATGAATTCTTCGAACAGTTAGACTGACAAACAGAGCCACTGTAGTTTCTCAACAGGTTTAAACCAATTCTATTATTGGCTACTAGGAGCGAGGAGAGCGTATGGCCTGTATTTACTAAATTTACACCTCCCTCTCTCATGGTTCTAATAATCTAATATAACAATAACAGCAATACATAATTACTAACTCTCTTCAATGGGAAAAACAACATTTTTCTAACACTAAAAACAGCAGATTTTTTTTTGAAAATTACTCAATTGAAGAGCATACTCGTTAATGTTAGGGCGTTACCAGTAGGGAGAGGCTCTGTAGCGACATCCAATAACAGTGAAGAAAATATAAAGAAAAGAGTGAGAAGAGCAGAGATGTGCCAAAAAAACCTGAACAAAGAGAGCGACGCCACATTTGCTGTCTGGAAGTTTTTGGATGTTGTCTCGTAGCATTAATGTGTCATTATGTCCACCGTTTAAGGAGAGACTCTAATGCCCTGTCCCAGTGTTTAAGCTTTGTTCACGGAGCCTTCAGTCGATTATTTATTGTTTTGGGTGTGTGGTTTTATTTAATTTATGTTTTATTTCTTTTGCATGGTGACACTAAAGTGTTTTATATTTGATAGTAAAATGAACCGCTATGAATATAATGCATAAAAATAATGCAACATACCATTAAACCACCTGAATCTTATAAAATTCCACGTCATACTGCCCAGAAGGCCATATACAGTTTGGGCATAGAGACAAACGTAAAAGTAAGATGTGTGGCTTTACAGAGCTTTGTAGCTCTTGACCTGAAGCAGAACACTCCTGGTTTCCTTATCACAGTCAGTTTTCTTATCAGAGAGCCTCAGAGAAGATCAAAGCACAAGCTTTTACCCCTTCTTGAGCCTGAGCTTCATGTCAGCAGACTGTATAATATTCCTGTGCACTTCTGAGTAGAGCGGTCTTTAGATTTAATTCTCAATAAGGAAGTGAAATATTCTATCTTTTTAAAAAAGTTGACTATATCATTAAAGACCTGACCAGTGACACTGTAACCATCCACATATGACTTTATCTGTTGCTGTGACACAGCAATAGTGGTGTGCCGCCACATGAAGCGCCATTTTTGATAGCTGCACACACACCAAGACAA
Source organism: Benitochromis conjunctus (assembly GCA_015052645.1). Lineage (NCBI taxonomy): Eukaryota > Metazoa > Chordata > Actinopteri > Cichliformes > Cichlidae > Benitochromis > Benitochromis conjunctus. The sequence continues at coordinate 27,453 of VOQK01000314.1, read as the reverse complement.
CAATGAGTAATCCTATATAACAACAAGCACTTACATTTAAAAATTGACCTACTTTTTTCTGCCAAGTAGCCTGTTTTCATAGACAAAGAGCTGATAAATGAACGCTCTGTCACTCCCCCGTCTACCTCTCTTTTCAGAAATTTGAAGCTTCAATTCAATGTTGCCTCAAGTAAAAGTAAAACGTATGAATTATTCCTGAGTTGAATTGCCATCTAAAGAGGTATAAAAGAAACTTGTCTGTTTGTAGTCGACACTGTGGACTAATTGAGTCTCTGGAGGATTTATGGTTGCAGGTGATTATTGAACAGTTCTTTGTTAAGAAACATTTCAGCCATTGTTGCCAAAACTGAGTTTACTTTACTGTTTTTCCTAAACCTGGGTAAATAGTTGGATATATATTAAATTACAGTAAAAGGTAAAAAGGCTTCAGGTTGTTTCTAAAGCGGTATTATGATTGATGATGTAACTCTGCTCACGCGAGCATGTTGTTTCCTTCTTCCAGTCCTTTTTTCCTAACGTGATTCCCCTCTATCCTTCCTCATCTTGCTACTCCTCCTCCCCCACGGCGCTGCATAGTCTTTAGGTATTCTTAGCTCTTCCTGCTGTAGTCGCTTGCTCGCCTAAAGACAGCTGAGTCTGCTGGGGCTCCATTAGCTGCAACATGTTCAGTACTGGATAAGATGCAGGCAATGCAGAGGAACGGAGGGACGAAGACAGCGAGGGGGGAGGGGAGTGCAGGCAAATGAAAGATGCAAGAATGACAGAGGGGAGGAAGAAGGATGATGAAGAGGCATCTTTGACTAGAGAGTTACCACAGTTTAGAAGAAGTGAGGAAAAAGTATGCACTGTGATACTTTTTACGTTCTTTCATTTCTTTCACTTGATGTAAATCAGTTACTCACCTCCCCACCCCCCGCCTGCTTATTAGCCCCCATCATTTCCCCCCCCTCCTGCAACACTTTCCTCTCTTTTGTCCTCCGCCGACCTTCAGCGTGCTGCTCTGGTGTACGCAATTTGGCCAATGTAACATATCAAACTAACAAATCCTCCATATGCTGACAAGCTTGGTCAGAGAAAAAGTTATAATGAGGACAGAGATCACTGACTTTCAGTCGTTTGTGTCTCATAGAAGAGCTCTAGTGTCAAAAGGATGACTGGTGCTTTAAAAGAAATGACAGCAGTGCAGCTCAATTCTCACAGGCTGTTCATCTGTTCTAAGGTTGAACTCAGTTCTCATCAGAGGCTGTGTTATTCACTCTGTAAAGAAACTACAGAACATTTTAGGCCTTAAAACAAAATCTTTCCTGTATGTGCAGTTTGATTCTTTATTTCACTGAAATATGACATTAGATAAGAACTCTAAACATCAGAAAACTGGATAATCATCTAACTAAATAGTTTTAAAAGATACATTTAGCTCCAGTTATAAATATCCCAGTATTACACAAATTAAATATGTATGGTTATATATGGTTGATGAAATACAAATATCCCACCTGGGCTTGTTTAAAGGTCAGATAAATAAAATCGGAGGTACTAATGTGATAACGCTAATGATGAATGTCTGTATTAATCACTTTGTGGGGTTAGTGATAAAGTCTGAGAGAAACTTCTAATAATTTAAAATTAGTAAAAACTATTTTCCTAAAGTAAAGCTTTGAATATTAGGCTTTAGGGAAGTTAGTGTTGGATTTCTATTGTCAGCAAAACCCCAAGAAAGATCATAAAGATCATTATAAAGACTGCAAGTGCCTCTGAACACCTAGGAGAGGTTATGAGATGATAAACTTAACTCTTATAGAATGTTTAAAATCATGTAAATCATACAGGTTTCATGTCAGAAATATGTAACCATTGGCTTATTCACATTAAAGCTTAATAAAACATCCAAGATAAGGCACTGGAAGCTATAACAAAAGGTTGGATGGGGGCCGTTGTTTATCTGCTCATTATTACAGATTTACAATGCTCTACGATAACCAGCTTTAAGTGGAAATACTGTAAATAGTATTGCTTTTTAAGAAAGTGATGTAGTTGAAACTTTGTATACTGAAAGAGCAGAATATAAGTGAACTGAGACGAGCATGCAGCAGTAAAGGGAGGGGGGAGAATCCCAATGGAGGATGCAGACAGCGATGCATTGTTTTTTACTGAGCTTACAGGCAGCTGCGGTCTGTTTTGGTGGATGTGTGTGAAGTGTGCCAGGTTCACAGATATGTGCTCACATTACTGCACACGCAGCTCTTCGATAACTCGGCTTTTGCTTTCTAGCTTCAGATCTGTGAAATACCATAAAATATGAGGCAAAATGCAGAAATTAACATGCCAAATGTAAAAACCACCCATCCATTTTCTTCAGCTCAGCTGAAGTCGGATTGGATTAGCAGCAGGCTAAACAGGGTATTCCTGACATACGTCTCCCCAGCAACATTTTCTACTTACTCTGGGGGTAACCTGAGGCATTCCCTGGCCAGATAACATAAACCATTTCTCTAGTGGATTCTGGGTCTACCCTAGGGTCTCCTCCCAGCTGGGCATGCCCAGAAAACCTCAGCAGGGAGATGCCCAGGTCAGATGCCTACTCTATCTGATCAAAGCAGTAGCTCTACTCCGAGTTCCCTCTGAATGTCCGAATTCCTCACCTTATCTCTGAGGCTGAGCCAAGCCACCCATCAGAGAAAAGACACTTAAGCTACTTGAACTCACATCCTTGGGGATTTCTTCCTTAGTTATCAAAACATATTTATGTGGGTGTGTCTGTGTTCCTCACCTTATTCTCCAGTCGTCCGATCAGTTCAGCTAGACGGTTGATCTGTGCCTCCAGACCTTCTTTCCTCACCTCCACTGCGCCTGACATACACACACAGACATACAGATTCAGAGTCTAAAGACACTGATTGGAGTAATAAAATATCAAAAATACTTGGCATCACTTTCTTTGCGGTTTGCAACCAGATATGGTGCACCTAGATAACATTCATTCAAATACATCTTATGCATAATGAAATCAGTGCACTGTCAGCCTATTTCTTTTTTAGCTACAGTATCACACCATATCAGTTACATATGATGTGAACTCATTTACAGTATGCTCAGTAATGTAATAGTGCTTTGAAGCAGAGGAGGTGCCAGAGATAGATCGTACTGTGATTTCTGATCTTCTTGTACAGAAAAGGTCTTTGGCCCTTTGCTGATTCTTTGCGTATTTTTCACAGTTATTTCAGATCATTAAAGAAATCTTAATATTGGGCATAAAAAGCAATCCAAACCTGTGTGGCTCTGTGCGAAAAAAGCAATTGCCCCTTAAGCTAATAACTGGTTGTGTTCAACATAATCAGCATAACTGGTAATGAGTCTTTCACATTGCTCTGGAGCAATTGTTTTAATTTAGCAACATTTGAGGGTTTCTGAGCACGAACGGCCTGTTTAAGGTCATGCCATAGCATCCTAATCTGATCTGAGTCTGGATTTTGATTAGGCCACTTCAAAATCTTAAATGTTTTTTTTTTAGCCATTCAGAGGTGACTTGCTGGTGTGTTTCTCATCATTGAGCTGCTGCATAACTCAAGTGTGCTTGAGCAAAAACTAATATTTCACTTGAAGATCATCAAAATGTTTTTTTGGCAAACGTGAGACGAGCCTTTGTGTTCTTTCAATCAACAGTGAGTTTCTCCTTGGAAGTCTCCCATGTCATTTTTGCCCAGCTTCGAACCTAACCGATCCAAGAGGGGTCTGCAGGTCTTTAGATATTGTTCTGGGTTCTTTTGTGTCCTCCTGGATGAGATGTTGATAGACTGTTGGAGTAATTTTGGTCGGCCGGCCACTCATGGGAAAGTTAAAAATTGCTCTCTAACTTTTCCAGACTGATAGATATCAGTGACTTTATTTCTCATTGGTTTCTTTGGATTGTCAGATCATGTATTTGTCATGGTGATGGGTCTGCGACCCAGTATTTGTGTTTCAGATCGTGGATTAATATTCTTTGATTTAGTGTTACTCATGTTCTCCCTATTTGTTTCTGTGTGTTATATGCTTAGTTTCTAGTCTTAGTTACTCTTGTCTCCATGGTTCATGTTCCCTCTGCTCCCCTAGTCAGTCATGTCTCCATGTCACAGTGTCAAGTCTGCGTCCTTGTGAAGGTCTCATGTTTCCTGTTTTATTTTGATAGTTCCTTGTCCGGTGTTCAGTGTAATCAGTTTTGCTTCCTCCTCGTCTCATTATGTCTGATCAGTCCCAGCTGTGTTTCCCTCCTGTTTCCTAATCCCTCCTTACTCCCTTGTGTATTGAGCCCTGTTTTCCTCTGTCCGTTGTCGCGTCATACACCCTGTCTTTGTGTGTTTCCTTCGTGCTCCCGGTATTTCCTAGTTCTCTGTTCCTAGTTTAGTTCCCTAGTTTCTTAGTTTTTTGGTTTGAGGTTCACGTTTCTAGTTTCTTGTTTCTTGTTTTTGGATTTGTTTTCTGTAATAGTGTAAGAGTTTTTTTTCCAGCAATAAAGCTGCCGTTTTGGGTTTACTCCCCTTGTACGAGTCCTGCGTTCGGGGTCCTACATCCTGCTCGCCACACAGCAAAACATGACAGTGTTGTTTTTTTGAGCTCTTTTGGCTTTAAGTGATTTTTTAAATCAACCAGTCTGGAAGTAATCAGACCTGTGTGTGGCTAATAAAACTGGACTAAGCTTTCCAAAAAACTTGGTTAATCAAAGTTAATATATGATTTAAAAAAGGGGCTCAATTACTTTTCCACATAAATCCAAGGAGGTTTGAATTGCTCGTTTTCCTTAATAAATGAAATTATCATTTGAAAACAGCATGTAAAAATGTTAAAAATTTGTTTGATGATCTGAAACATTTAAGTGTGACAAATATGCAAAAAAAACCTAAGGAATCAGGAAGGGGACAAATACTTTTTCATGACATTGTATGTATATCAAACCACAGTAAGTACATAAAAGAAAAACGCACAGCTACACAGACCAAGTACTGTACAGTACACAGAATTATACCACGTCATGCTACACTGTCTGCTCTTCCCTTCACATCTCTCACTTTTCACTTCCATTGTGAAATCATGAATATTTCATATAATCTGGGAGTTTCAAAGAGGCTGATAAACAGGCAATTATATCTGTTTATCGTGAAGAACTTGGCCTGTTCAAAGACAGTAAAGAAATGGAGGAATGGGGAGCCGGCTCCTTTGAGGTGCTCTGTTTAATTGGCTCTTATTCCAGTGCGACTTTAAGACGCCCAGCCACACAAGGTTACTCCAAATTAGCTTTGGCTTTAAGTTAATATTTCTCTTTGTACACAAAATATTTACTTTTCAGCAAGAAAGACCTACACAGGGGTAGAAGAACATGTCCATCATTTGTTTTGATACTTGCTCATTATCAGTGACTGCAGTATTTTTTAATGAGCCCAAAACTAACCCTTTGTGCATTAGTTTTAATTTAATGTAGAAAACCTAAATCATTTAGCCAATCAGATATGAACACAGTATATTATATTTTATTAAACGGTTCCAAAGCAACCCACTGGGTGACACCACACTTCACAGCACCCATCTTTATATGACACAGTGAAGACCTGCTAATCTGGGTGTCAGATCAGAAGATTTTAATACTATGAAGTAAGTTTCAGAAGAATTTGGCCAGTGGAATTAAAAAAAAATCTGCCTGTCATTCTTAAAAACGGTAATAAAATTATTTTGTTAAACCCCTTGAATAAAAGCTGAAACTCTGCACAAAAGTTGTATACGTGTCCAAATACTTATGCACCTTACTGTATATTTGTTGTTTTCTATATTATTTGCATGGTCTCTTTTATGTACATTCATTTTATGTCCGTATGTCTGTTTGAGTTGCAGCGTGTAATTTCTGCTGGAAGGAGAGCACCCTTTTCTCCCTCCGTGTTATAAAACAACCCAGCATGCCCTATCACTTCTGACCCAGTGGAGCGTGAACGATAGTCACCGTGTTGAGCTTTTCTTCTTCACTGTGATGTGCTTATGTCTCTATGGTAATTACGTAGAGTATCTCAGAGCCATTGCTTATGTTTGTAGCGTTGTAAGGTTAAAACGGTTAACATAAGATCTTTAAGCATACAAAAACTTTTCATAGTTAAATGTGCAAAGGGTAAGCGGACTATTCCTTTTTTTTCTCAGTATCTTCGTTGACGATGACTGCTTATTTGTTTGTATTCATATGATTTGATATCAGAGAACGAATGCTGGGAAAAAGAAAATGTTTCCCTCTCATTTAACCCACTTCTGACAAATATACCTCCTCCCTCAGTTCCTTCCTACTCTTACCCACTATCTTCTTCCTTCCCTGATTCTTCCTACTCCTCCCCCTCACTGCTGGCCTCTTTCATCCCCTGATGGCCCCCTCACTGCTAATTGGAGAGCGAGCTGTCCACTCTTCATTAAAAGATTTAACAGCCAGTCAATTAGGAGCTACCTCCCCCCACCCTAAACACACACACACACACACACCAACTAAACCATAGTCTGTAGCCATGGAGACAGTTGGAGATAAAAGCCCAGTGGTCATTTTGATGGACTTAGAAAATAAGTGGCCAGCTCAATTATAGAAGTGTGTGAGGAATTACAAGCTTCAAATTTTGCAGCAGGGAGCGTGGGGTGGGGGGTCTCTATTGACTTTCTACTCAATTAAACCAGATTTGAGTTAGTCCACATTCACCCAATTTAACTTTCTATTCTGTGCCACAGCGAGTGTGAAGAGAGAGTGCACATGAATCACAGAAAATTGCCATGATGTTGGAGTAGATGAACTTAAGATGTTTGTTAGCACTTTGTATAATATAAAAAGTTTATTTTTATTTATATGTGTGTGTGTTGTGTGTGTGCACGCTATGATCATTACTGTAAAATTATTATCACTCTTATCTGCACAATGATACACTACGTAACCAGTGTGTCCTTGCTCATAGCTTTTCCAGAAGCATCATTCTGAAGAAATCCACCTCTGAACATCCATGGTTGTGACATCATGGTCATGGAGATGTACAAACTCCTGAGTGTTCAGCGTAACAGTAAACTGGTCAGATAAAACTCAAGCTCTGTACGAAGAAGGTCCAAAGTCAGCTCCATTTCCTGGGCAGGCTGATGGAGGCTCTTTAGGGTTGTGCAGGACATTACTGAGGACCTTTTATGACACGGCGATGGCTTCTGCAATTTTTTATGCACTTGCCTACTGGGGAGGTGAGACCATTGGGGAGGGACAGGAAACAGCTTAATAGACTGGTTAAGAGGGCCACTTCTGTCCTGGCCAGTGTTCCCAGCCTCATAGAGGAGGTGGGTGAGAAGAGGATGTCCATTATGGGCAACTGCTCCCCCCGCGCATGACACTCTATCATAAGACCATCATATTGACAGCAGTGAGATTGTACAATACTCAAATAGCATAAATACTCACTAAAACTGTTTTTGTGCACCATTTTTCATTTTTAGTTTTCTAACATATCTCTAATTCACTTTGTCTTCCTGACCCCGGTGCTACTGTAACAAGTGAATTTCCCCAGAGTGGGATTAATAAAGTCTGTATCTATTTCTCCTGACTACTTTACTCTACAAGAAGCCATAGAAAGCACCCCATAATTCATCTTTCACAAGTTCCTATTGTGTTCTATAAGAAGTCTGGTGATCTTACTGAACTTGCTTGGTATTGAAGTAAACTCACATCACGCTGTTGAATGTTGACTGTGTAAGCGTCACAGATGAATTCTGAATGCACTGCTTTGCCCAAAGCAAATGAGAGAGTCAAGTTTAATTCAAAGAAACCAAAAAATATGAAAGAGCAATAAATAGACAGGCTGTAAACACAGTGACGTCAAATGAATCAGTCAGCGTTAGGAGAGTTTTCCATTCTTCTGCAGTTTGAGCTGTCAGTCTGTGTGGCTGTTTGGCCTCAAAGACGGTCAGCTTTGTCATATTAAATAGTATTTTATTTAAATTACATACATTTATATTATACCTACTTCTTCATAGGGTGAGCTTTTATTTTGCTGCTAGGAATGCCACACAGAAAATGAGAAAAACGGACTGAATAAAGGCAAACTTTGTCCAAACAAGGTAGTGTGCCAACATTTACTATATCTACATAAAAAAGAACCGAGGGCTCTTCTTCTGCCCTCCTCACACTGGCTCACTCACCATCTTCCATCCACTCAAAGACCATTTCCATCGTTATCAGTGCTGGACATATCTCCAGGAATAAATTCCATCTTCCCAGTGCTTCGAAACATTCGATATTTAATGCTTATCGCACCATAATACTCAACAGTGCGCAGTACTTCTACAATTACTCTGACAGTAAAAAACTAAGGAGATCAGATGCAATCAGTGTGAAAATTCGTGTTTACACTATATTTTACAGGCATAAATTACCAGCTAGTGTGTTTCATATTTCTACAGACATCTGACATAGCAGAATGCAAAACATTCAGCAGCCGCCTTTTCTTTCAATCACACTTACACAATGTTAGACCAGCTGGATGTACACAAATAAAGAGAGTGCAGTTGCATATCTGATACAAAAAAAAAACCCTCCAGCATGAAATGAAACACAAAGTTATGAAAAAATTGTGTTATCATATTTTATATAGACAAAGAGAAAAAAGAGACAGTAGCTTACAAAGTAATACCAGAAACTACATTATCAGTAAACACGGCTATACTACTTTGGCTACATGCACATAATGCGACCCCCGTGCACCATTTGCTAACTTCTCTGTGTGGTTGAGCAGAAATATTGGAGTATTATTGAGAATTTACAGTAATTTTGTCTTTACACAGTCCTAAATTATGTATAAAGTTAAGTGGCTTCCCTTTTTTAGATGTGGGAAAGTTTACACTCCAGAAAAATCATCCAAAGTTAAAAACGGACTTTCCTGATGGGGAAAGGTCAAATGCAAAATCGAGCTGGAATATGAACGCCCTGTGAGAGCTGCAGGGCATGGCGAAGGGTCACTTAAGGCTTGCAGCAAAATCTCCGTAAGGGCTGAGTCTATGTTTTCCTCAAGCTAAAACACGCTCCTACAGTGGATAGCTGTATGTGATGCAGACACACAAAGACACACTTGAATCTGAGTGTGCCTGAAAAAGCACCGAACAATAAACTGCAGTTCATTTGCAATGAAATCTCTTCACTAAAGTGGCGATGCACTTAGAGCATGCACTGAAGCACTGCAGCAGCTACAACATAGCAGGAGCTGCTTAGCTTTAAGTTGGAGGATATTTTTAGCTTCTCATTTTTCTCTCCATCTTTCCTCAGCCTTCGTTTTTTTGTTCCACTCATCTCCCACTCACTGCTTTTTATTTCCTTTCTGCTTCCCCTGCCCGCCTGTCATTTAGCAATGACTCTCAGACCAGTTTCGTAGCATTGTGTCATTATAGAAGTGCTATTATGGCAATAAAAAGAGCTACAAAACAACTTTACTATGACTATGGGAAACCACTGAGAACCTTATTTCTCTGATTTTATTTACTGTTCAAAGGTTTTTTTCCCCCCAACACTTGATAATAAACACCCAGGAGAACGGGTACAGGAGAACGGGTGTTCATCAATACAGTGAAGTAACGAAGATACGACTTTCAGGTCTGTTAACAAATGGCACTGGCTGTTTATATTCACAAGCTGCCGATTTTAAAACACTGAATGTCAGGGAAGAAGAAGAAGAAATTATGACCACACTGGCACCCATATATAGGTGGAGGAGTTGGGAGTCATTAATCAATCGCCTTGTCCTGACTGAAGACAAAGCACTGCTGACATCAAGGACCTAAGCTGTCAGTGCTGCTTTACAGCCCACAGCACAGAAGAAAAGGTGGATGTGGGGGAGAAAACCGAAAAATAGGGAAGGCGATAGCATGATGAGGTAGATGAAAGACTGAAAACGAATATGAAAGGTTGGTTTTATATCTTTGCCTTAATTTAGGAGTCAGGATCCATCCAACAAGTAAATATTAAAAGGGCATTTATGTACAAGTATGTCCACATGTACTTGAACACTGACAAAATTTTAGTTTCTGAAAACATATTCAAGTTACAATATATTTATACACTTTACGTGTAGACCTCAATTCAAGTCAATTGATTTTTTTTATATAGCTGCAAATCACAACAACAGTCGCCTCAAGGAGCTTTACACTGCACGGTAAAGACCCTATAATAATAGAGAGCCCCCATAATCATATGACGAGCAAGAACTGTGGCGACAGTGGAATGGAAAAACTCCCTTTTAACAGGAAGAAACCCCCGGCAGAACCAGGCTCAGGGAGAGGTGGGCCATCTGCCACAACTAAATAGGGATGAGGGGAGGAAGAGACACGCTATAATAACTAATGATTAAATGCAGAGTGGTGTTTAAACATATAGTGCGTGCATAAAAAAGTGAATGAAGAAGAAAAACTCCCAAAGCTAGAAATTCCAGCATAACAAAGGAAGGATTCAAGGTCACTTGACACAGACCTAGGGGAAGTTTTAAGCCTAATTTCAAAACAGAGAGGGTGTCTGTCTACCGAATCCAAACTGGGAGCTGGTTTCATAAAAGACGGGTCTGAAGACTCTGCCTCCCATTCGACTTTTAAATACCCTAGGAACTACAAGTGTCATCACCTCATGGCTTTTATTTGAACTGAATATTACTGAATACTATATTACATATTATTATATATTTTTATATGATATTTTTACAAGAATTGAAGCTCTTTAATATGTGCACTCCTAGTGTTTTAAAGGAAACTAAAATAGCTTTGGAAGTGACTCAAAGTCTGTTTAGTGAACAGGTGGTGACTTTTGTTCTTTGTTTGTCAATTAATCAGGTAGAAGTTCAGAAATTTATTTAAAGTTAGGCTACGTGCACACTTACATGGGTATTTTTGTAATACGTTAAAAAAATAAATCACGTCCACACATGCAGTTTTGATCTCCGTCCACATGTAAACGCGATAAAAGAAGTCAAACGCTGTCAAGAACATGCCAAATCCTAACCGCGTAGAAATGTTGGCCAATCAGAAGTCTAGAAGCCTGGGAGGGAAAGATTAAACCTTATCTGAAAAGTTTCTGTGTTTGTTTTCTGGAAAGGCAACTAATTTTGTGTTGCTTTTCAAATGCATTCATCATTTCAAATATTAATAACTAAAGACGGCATTTTGTCTCACTGGCTCTCGTGGCCAGAGTTTATTTAATAAAGACAGAAACTGAAAATTGTAAATTAGTCTGAGTGATTCATAATCATAAGTCACAGCGCACTTGACTGGTGGCTGGTGTAGACTCACAACTTATGAATGGACAAAATGCATACAGCATACATAAATGTAATTTTAAAAAATTAATTTATTTCTAAACCGACGATGACGTTGGTGTCGGGATTTGTTTGTGAAAGCGTCCGTGTTGAATGTAGAAGCCACGTCTGAAGTTCACTCTGACGGAGGAACAGTAACCGTGTGTGTATGTAACGTGTAAAAACTGCAGATGGTAAGATTAACAGCAACAGTATTTTGTTTATATCCGGCCATTGTAGAAATGAATCTCATGTAAACAATAACGTCACACCTTTGACTCTGCGTGACTAAATCTCCGTTTTCCTCGTCCACACGTAAACGCAAATCTCCGAAAATCTTCACCCTGGCAGGAGTTCTTAAAAATCTCAGTTTTCAGTGATTCAAAACGCCATTTACGTGTGGATGAAGGGCCCAAAGCTGCTTTTTTTAAAATACCTATAACAGTGCTGTTTGGACAGATAAAACCTGCAACAGAATTACAGGAAGACAGGGAAGAAAGGTCACAGTCCGATCCATACAACATCACCTGTAAACACTGGGGGCGCTGTTGTGCATGGCATCCAGTGGTGCTGTGTCAGTGTTTATTGATGATGTGACAGAAGATGGAAATAGCGCAAATTCATCCATCCGTCCATCCATTCGCTTCCGCTTATCCTTTTCAGGGTCGCGGGGGGCGCTGGAGCCTATCTTGGGGCGAGAGGCGGGGTACACCCTGGACAGGTCGCCAGTCTGTCGCAGGACTAACACACATAGACAGAGACAACCACTCACATTCACTTCCACATTCACACCTATGGGCAAGTTAGTGTTTCCAATTAACCTATCCCCACTAACTGCATGTCTTTGGACTGTGGGAGGAAGCCCGAGGACCCGGAGAGAACCCACGCAAACACGGAGAGAACCTACAAACTCCACCATCCAGACCATCAGGAAATGTCTGACCAAGCATTAGGAGGTGGAAACCCACAGTCCCATAGAAACCCATGAATTGACATTTAGGCTCCTGAAAATATAGGACTGTGTATCAAACACTTGCACTTTGTAAACATTTCATATGACATTTTTTCAGCCCCTTGAATGAAAGCTTGAGTTCAGAAATGCTTCAATCAAGCAAGACTTTATCTGTCCGCTAGAGCACGTGTCCAGCCATTCTGAGCTGATACTGGGACTGCTGAAATACAAACTGATGATGCTCATAGTTGGACAGGGGGGCCAGATGAGCACCAAAATAAGTTTAATGACTATTTTTACAACACCAAGAAAATTAACTTAAAATAATTTAGTTTGATGTTGAGCTCGTCGCCCACCATGCGTCCTGAAGCAAGGCCAGCCAGCAGCGCTGTAACAGAAGTTCACAGCTATAGCTCAGATTAAGAGCTTCACAGATGACGCCCAGAGCGTGACCAGTTTGTACCAAGTCAGTATGATCCAGCACAACAAACTTAATTTTTCTGTTAAATTTTCAGCACAAGTATTTCCAGGCCTGTGACTGCATCATGCTGTTCAGTGGCCTTTTCTGTTCCCAACACATCCCAGGATGCACTCCTCCGACAGATGACAGCTGCAGCTCGGATTCAGAAAGTGGAAGAACTGAAAAATAGACAGTTCGTGCTGTCACCTTTGTGAAAGTCTCAAATAAATGTTTCTTCTATGAAGAACATGAACTGAATAACTTTACTGTCATCCGTGTAATTTTTATGCACTTGGTTACCTCAAAAAAAAACAACAAACAAACAAGAAAAACAGAAAAGCTGAAGCAACAATAATTACACTTTTTTTTTGCAGATTGATGCAAAAAAAAAGTTGTGTTGAATGCAATTTACATAATTAAGAATAATGTGAGAGAACAGTGCTGGTAAAGTGGAGTATATCCTCACTGAAGAAGTGTATCGAGTACAAAGAATATACAAAACCTAATCCTTAAAGACAACATTTTTTTTGGTAAAACCCTTCAGAGAGCACTAAATGTGTGTGTGTGTTTTTTCATTAAATGAGCAAAAAAAGAAAAACGATATAATATGCACTTTGATGGGCTTTAAACGTTCACTGTCAGCACCTGAGATGAAATACAGCAGCTTTTTGCTTATTAACTAAGATGCTCCACTGATTTACCAAAGAAGGTTTTTAATCATAAGTTGTTACTAATGACATTAGTAAGTTTTCTCTTTTACACAAAGGTACAGAGTGACATTAATGAGTACTAATGCATGTGCTTACCTTCCATTTAGTGTTAAAGTGGCTGCAATCTTTTTAATTTACAGCTCATTTGGTAAGTTTTCTATTTTTTGGATAAAGAAGTTAAAAATATGAATGTTTACCTCGACTGAATCACTGTATTATACGCACACATCATATGCCATATCCACTGGGTGCTGCTTTATTATCCAGCATCCAGCAGCACACTGAATATGTCACTGTCAATGATCTGTGTCATCTCTTCCCCATAGTGTGTACAAAAATATCTGCACTTGCATCAGGGTTAATGACCAAATATCCAAGAGTGAGTTCTTAAAAAGAAGTCATACAACTCAATACAAAATCATCTTTTTTTGCCCTGCGCAGAATCTTAATCAACAGTTTAGCAGCTTGAAGGTAAAAAGCAGCCAACAGAAATGGTGTGTTTGCTCCTGAATGTAGAAGAAGAAGGAGAAAAAGAACCTTCAGGCTATTTCACATTTCATTTTAGTCGAACCTTTTAGCTTAACAGACACACTTTTTCTCACACAAAGAAAAATAGGTATATTGTGAATGAGCCAGCTACTAGTAAAGCTACATTTGCAGTCCTTGGGCATCCACATAATAAAACATCTAATAAAAATAAATCACAATCTAGAAATTAATACTAAAGTCACTGACAGCATTCCTCACTAGGCATCCGCACAAAGGAACCTGACCATGAATTCAAGAGCAGTGTCACCTGTGTGAGCCGTCCAGCTATCAAACAGACAATATCGTGCATGTAGTTGTTACCTTCTCGGCCTGGCTGCACGGTACTAAACAGCCAGCTGTTAAATTTGTGTGCAAGGACTTCTACTGCGCGAGTGGCCATGAATGCACGCAGCTTGAAATAACATCGGATGCCTTATTCCAGTCTTTACGGCTAACTAGCTTAGAGCTTGAGCTCGATGTTGAAAGTGGTATCACGTTTTTTTTATTTAATGCTACAAGATGATGAAAAAGGCATCATTTTAAAAATGTTAAACTATACCATGAAGTGTGAGCAGGAAAGGTTTTACCACTATCGACTATGCTTTAACATTACCTACTGTACAATCTGAGACTCCAAACTACAGCAGTAGTTGATATTCACTCCCACGGTGCAACACGTCTATTAACATTCAGTGATATTCCCTATTCCCTCTTTATATTCTTCCTTTCTTCTGTATTTCTACCAGTGTGGGCCAGGAGTACCAGTACGATACCATGACTAATGCAAAAAGCAGCTGTAACACTGTGTGTATCATGCATGAGGACGGATTTCTCGAGCCACACGATAAACAAACGGTTCTTTGACGGCGTGTTGTCAGAATCCCAAAGCTGTGTCAACATAAATCAGCACTCTGTCTCATAGTCTGACTACAGCTTTCCATATCTATATGTACGTCTACGGCATCCCATTGAAACACACAGATTTATTGACACCAAGGTAGCCGTTAGCAGCACTCTTCTCACCTAACTGCAGCAGAGGGGGCACTAAATCTCAAAAACCTGTCAAGGCAACAAAATCACATAGGCTTAATTTTTGTTTTATATTCAAGTCTTAGCCAAAATGGGCCATGCCACACAAATCTGGAGCAGTGTTTATGACATCAGCCACATGCTGTGACAGCGAACATTTTTCATACTGCGTGACCAGTTAAGGAGACAAGTCAAGCTACTCCTAACAGCAGAGTCCACCGTCACAGACTAATGCTATGTGATCGCCACACAACATTTAGTTAAACCCCAGCAGATCATTCTCTGCTGCACTGATCACAAAATAAACCAGCGATGGCTTTGACATCTTCACAATTGGCTGTCAGATTTAACCAAATGGAAGACATTAGAAACGAATTCCAATCGCATAAATCAAGTCAATAAATCAGCAAAACATTTGAGCTGAGACAACGCTGTCACTGCAGCAGCTTCTTAAAGAGGAAGAACATCTGTAAACAACTGTAAAGGGTACTGTAATTTTACTGTATGTCATTAAAATGACATAATGACTTAACAGTCTTGACCTTCAGCTAACACTTATCAAATAATGTCCTGGAAATGTCTAAATACCGTCTATCGAATACACATACACTGAATTATTGTTTATTTTGTAAACCCAGGTCATCTTGTACCCTTTTCAGCTTCCTGTCGTCTCTGTTAATTTTCCTGCCTTTTCTGAAATATCCTTTCATCTTCATACACGCCTCCCCTGTGGCTTTTCATATTTACCAAAAAGACTTTTTACTTTGCTTTGGGGTATCTCTTGCGCATGCCCTCCTGACAGTTTTTTGACGGCATTGTTTGGATTTTATGTCTCTCTTTTGCCTGTCACTTGCTGCCATGCTTGCTTCATGGGCCACGTTCACGTGTACGATCCCTGCTCTGTACATTAAAACAGAGATTACTGACTTTTATCTTGTCATCTGTCAGATCCCCGCCTTTGAGTCAGCTTGAGCTCGTGTATAATATGGTTGTCTCCATCCTTTGATGGTTTCCTCTCACCTGAGCCTCCACTTATCTGTTTTTGTGATGACATTGTTATGAAATTGTTATAAAATATATATATATATGTCTATATAATCTGTATTTTCTTTGATAAGAATCATTAACATGTTAATAATCCAGGTAAAAGAGCTGTGAAAAAAGTTAAATAAAGACAATGTACAGTTTATGTGGGAATTAATACACTAATAATTGCCTTACATTTTATTACAAGGACTTTACTACCCATAATGCTCTTATAAGTTATCTAGCAATGTAAGGATATTACTTTCTAAACACAAGAAACTACTTAAGCCTGGGAAATATGTGTAATCCTGGTTTACACTGGTTAAAGAAAACGTCTAGTTTCAAGCCTGGGTAGGGTCTCTTCTTGTTTTGGAGCCACTATGAGATAGCAGTAATTCGCTTTGCAATACCAAGAAAATTACCCGAGTACTACTGCAAAAACAGTGGCAGGACTCACCCAAACAGACGATGATTACAATTCTGCAGTTCAGATACTCCAAAGCAGTTTTGGAAAGAAGGTTCTCATTGGAAATGCGCATATGTCAAAGCTAGTGAATCTCACTCATCCAGTGTTGGTGCACTGAGGCAGTTATATGATGAATGCAAAATTCAAATCGGGAGCCTAGAGTCAATGGGACTGGTATTGGATACCTGCTAAAGATGCTACTAGAGTACATGACTCTTGATTGTAGCTGCCAGAGTTGAGCAGAAGACTAATGGAAGGTGCTGGATGTTCTTCAGAGTAGATGACCTCATACAATCAGAGAAAGAGCCTCTCTGCTCACAAGCCATGCAGGAAATCATTTACCTCCAGTGACATGAAACTACAGAAACCATGAATGGCACCCACCCATGCACTGAAACCAAGAGATGATGAAGAAGCTAAGCAGGCACGTTGTATGATTCGGAAAAACACTGCAAGGGAAAGGACAAGTCATTTGTAACATGTGGAGGCTGGCATCACATATCAATTTGTGAGGAAAAATGAGGCACATCCATGTACAGTGTCTGAACAGACAATGTGATTTTCTCAGTACTTTTCCATCGGAAAAGATGAAGCCTGACAATGAGAACACTCTGTTGTTGCATTCTGCCAAAGCGTGGGGGGTGAGGAACACGTGTAGGACGATAGTCTGTTTCTCGCTTTATGAAGGAAGTCAGAAGAGCTCTGGTTGTGACAATGTGGTGATGGCGCTGGAGTGACCAATCATCAGACAAGGGACATTTAACCTCTGCACATTTGGCTCTGTAACATGTGAAGCTCAGCTTGGAAACCATCTGGCATAAACTGCAATATACCGAAATAGAAACAGCTGCAACCTCTCAAGTGTGCAGATGCATTAAAGGTTCTCCGCGATTTCACACAGAGGGAGGTGAAGAGGTCTAATATTTGCAGACTTCCCTGGAGATACAAAACCAAACTTTCTGTGGCAGCTGGCTCACATTACTAGTGGCAGATAATTAAGGCCAGATAGAGAGCAGACTGGTGTCATTAGATTATAACTTTGCATGGGCAGTTCAGGGCCTTGTAATAGTGTCCATCATAAATTCTTGAAAATTCAGGTCACTGAGAATCACAAATGAAAAGTCTGGGAGCCCAAGGGATGCAGAAACATTACAAACATTAATAAACGAAGCTGCTCTGGCAACAAAATAATTCTGGGCAACTACCAAGAAATGGTAAAAAGATTTGAAAAGGTAAATCAAAAAAGATATCAGTGAAGTGATGGAGGACAGCTTGAAACAAGGAATGGTGAGCAGCCACCACCACCGGGCGTATAATGCCAGAGATCCAACTCAAAGGCAGCTGGAGCCATAATAACGTCAGTGAACCACAAGAGTTCAGTCTTCAGACATTACATAACGTTTTGTTAGCAGTCCAAGAGTTAATTGTATTTCAGGGTCCATTCACTAAAGAAAATGCCTGACTTTTAAGTACATGTCTCATCGAATACATTCCAAAGTAATTAGACTAAAGTACAAAAACCATATTGAAAAAGTGTGAGGTGTCACTTTTTGGAAAAGCAATTTGTTTGAAGGGTACAAAGTGTCAACGTGAGGGTACAGTGTTGTGCTAACTACCAGCTGGTGAAGGATGACACAGAGAGAAAGATCAACAGAGTAAAAGAGAGGTAAAAAAGGAACTTAAAAAGAGAATATTGAGGCTCTTGCACATCCTCGTATTGAAAATCGCCAGACAGTCAAGTGCTGAGTGGACTAATAGACTCTTACCCTTAAATTTTAACACCTTGTGGGATATGCTGAAAAAAATAAACTCCCCATGTTCTCTCTTTTCTTCCTTAGCCATCGCTTTCTTTATTCGCCGTCTCCCTCCCCTGCTTTTACTTCAGCTCTTGCCTCCTCAAAAACCTGTTCCCTCATTTCCATGAGAATTTCTCTGCACTGCCCTTTCCGCTACGGGGACGCTGCATCAGACCTGTGCAGGTGGCTGATTTAGGTCTTTTACAATGGAGAATAAATTACATAAGGATAAGTGTGTGCGCAGTAAAATTGATGAGTAACAGTTTGATTTCTGCTCAGTCAGACCAGTGTAACCTTGCTAAAAGTATGGGCTGTGAAGCTAATTACATGAAGGATGGCCTCCAATGCAATCTTCAGCGTGTGCTTCAGCGTGTGCGTGTGTTTGTAGTTGTCACCTGAAGCAGTATTGATGGTCCTGACAGCCTCCCTGGCGCTGACTCTGTTATTAGGGGGATAGTCGGGGACAGTGTTTTCGTAGCGCTTCCCTGACATCCGTGGACTCACTTTGGCAGGTAGATGACTGAAAAATAGAGAGATGGAGAAGGATGGAGAGGAGGGAGGGGGGGGAAAGAGAATTAGATAAAAAAGTGAGGAGGAGGAACAGAGAATAGAAGAGAAAAAAACAATAAAATGCCTTGGATTTGGAGAATTGGCTTACGCACAAGTGATACAAAAGAGGAATGAAGGTGAGATAGAAGGTGATGAAAATGTGATGAAGGAGATGAAAATTGGTTTCTGTGTGTGCGTGCAAGAGCGACAGATGTTTTAACCGAAGACGATTTGTGCTTGAAACACTGCCTGGTTCCCATTACAGCCGCTGACAATCTGAGTTTTACACATAATACCGTGACACATGTGCACAGTCACGAACAAACACACATGTGCACATTCCCAATTTCACACATAACAGCCAGCGATCCCCTCATTGGCTCACCCTGATTGGCTGTGCTGCTCATCAATGGCATCCACGGCGCTCTCCACGGAGCTCAGGAGAGACTGGATCTGATTGGCTGACTCCTTCAGCAGGAAACGGGTAACAAATTGCTCCACGTTGGTTCCCCTCTCATACACCTGGAGAAAAGAAAAAGGATTGACAGTGTCTGCCATTTATAATTTGAGTTGTTCTGTCAAAAGATGTAACATCAAAATGTCGATGAAGTCAAAGGGTTTTTTCTTTCACACAGCACATCACAGCACTGCAGCCTTCCTGTCCGTTACTATCCCGAAGAGACTCTCCAGCTCAAATCTTATTTTGCTCCTTCCTTGCATTCATTTAATGGTTGATTTGCTTCTGGCAGCGGACAGACCGCAGATAGGGAGGCAAAAATAACAAGTAAAAACAGACTAGTGCACAGTATTTGGAGAACATGCCAGCTGGTAATAGATTATCTGATAACGAAGGACTTGAGACGTCTATGCAGACAGTTGATTATTTGACTTTTGTGGATGTAGTTTGTTACAGCTGCAGTTAAAAAGGAAAAGTTGGTGTCACTGAAGCTTTGACGCTTTCAAACGTTGTCTTTCACAAACTTATAACTTCAAATGAAGACTGTGGCTTTACTCCGCACGACCACTACTGTGTGATGCTATTCTGCTGTGTGTGCTGGAGACTGTGCCAGTTACTGTAAATGACGTAAATGGGAGTCACTCTGATGGACACAATGACAGAATTTAAAAATCATGCATGTTATAGCATTTATTCTATAACAAATGAATATGTAATATTTGTAACTTTGTAATTTGTAAATATGTAACATTGATAGGCCAGTATCTGCCATTTGTGTTAGTTTTTAAATATAACTTTTATAAATATAAATATATCTAAATATAGCTTTTACTTCTAGAATTTAAGAAGCACTTTTGGCTTCAAAAGAAATGTGAAATTATGGAAACCTTGCAACCCCGTAGGAACACAAAATATGACTTCCTACTGTTTCAGTTCAGATTCAGCAGACAAAGACACAAAGCCAGACTGAAACGATATTCTCCTTCTCTTACAATACACAAAGGCACTGCAGCAAGAAAGGAGAGGGATCAATAAAGTCATCAGTTGTCAGCATCATTCACAGTTCTACTACAATCCTGTTCCACCCGATTTACACCGGCCACCTCAGGTTCAGTGCGTCGGTCTGTTGGTATTCAACTTCCACAGAGCTGAGTGTGGCTGTGAGTCCCTGAAGGAAAGTGCATTTAAAATAAATGAGAATCCAATAATACATGACAGACCTGTGAATGTGGAAAATTTGGAAAAGTTATTAAATGTGTTTTTGTTTTTTTTTGCCTCAATCAAACATTTTCAAAGACAGAAGCTGAAAAAAGACAAGCAAGATCCTGACGAACGCATCAAAGCAGGCGTCCCTGCGCTGCTCCGCTGATAGTGTGAACACAGCAAACTATCAGAGGAGTTGAGTGTTTCCGATAAGACGGGCACTCCTGCTTTAACTCTGATGACCTT
>VOQK01000313.1:2020-24276 GCA_015052645.1 Benitochromis conjunctus | reverse complement strand
TTTTATCTTTTTTTTGTAAACTGCATTGCAATAATAAGACAATAACGGATGAATTGGGAAAGTTTTTTTCATGCCAAAAGTGTATGAGTCATTTCTATTTAAAACAATATAAGTTGAAGAAAAAAAATTATTATGTTCACCTAGGGATTACTGCTCCTTTTTTCTACCTCTACCTTGTGGTCTGTCTGCTGTCATTAAGGGAAGTTCAGTTTTTCCCGTCCACACCTAATGGTGGCACAGGCACTTCATTCAAACATTGCCAAGAATTCTGATGGTGTAGTTAAAACCTTAATGCCTATTTTTGTGAGATTACTGGAAAAGTGAATGTGCTGTTAAATTGTTCTGCAATTTCATACAGTTGTCCTGATTCAGACCCTGGAGTCTGGCTGTCTTACGCTTATGTCTGTGCCTCATCTGAGAAAGTTTACGCTTACTGTGTGAGATGACAAAGTTCAGAGCCTTTGTCCATAAACCAAAACCTTATCCAATTTGAATTTGGGCGATCATTCCCTTCAAGGTCATCATTCCTTTCTGCATTTTTACTAGCTTTAGATATTTCCCAGGAAGTTCCAGTACAAAATGTCACATCTTTCTGTGAATATCACCATGGACCACCAGACTTAAAAAGAGAGCAAACACCTTTTCTTGAGAGAGGGGCTTCTGAAAACTGATGTTAGTTTTCCTGTTCATTATAACTAAGATATCAAAGTAAAGATCCACCAATTCTGATTCCAAGGGTGACCCGCCAATTCCGATTTTCTATAACTATACTTATAGCTCTAACTGACAGCACAGTACAAACAAAAGTCAACTTTTCTGAATTGTTAAACTTTAAAGGTTACTTCCAGGTTCTTCTCTCACTTAGACAACTGCGAATAAACTGAGAATATACATGATATTTTTTATGTTGCTAAACAGAAGCAGGTGAAACAGGTTAATATAATAATACAAATGTCAAGTACTTACATCATTTTTCAGTACATTTATAACTTTACCAGATAAGATGAAACAGCCTCTTTTTCTCTTTCTCACCCATCCCCATAATTGTCCTCGTAACAGCTTTGATCTTTTTCTCATACCAAGGCTGTTAGCTTATGGCTGGATCTAAACGCTGGTTAACTTTAGCTATAGTCACATTACCTTTGTTAGCTTCTTTAAAATGTACATGGTCAGCTGGTGAGGGTGATTTAAGTGTCTGATTGGGTCTCTTGCCAAGAACATTTGCCGGTTCTGTCCCAACTTACTTTGCCACCTTTGTGATTTCCCCACTCAGCCAAATGCAAGCGGGTTGCTGCATGAAAAGGACCATCTCATAACTGGATGCACGTGAGGCTAGTTGACAGGTTACCAGTCAGGACCAAGAAGACTGCAAATCATCCGATTCCAGGCCCTGGCCAGTCGATCGGTGCATTTCTACTTTTTTAGCTTAGACAACTAATCTGTGATTTGTTTAGTACCTGTTTGTGAACAGACAACCATGCAACATCACCGCCATGGACCCAGACATTTTGTGTCTACATCAAACAACAGGATTCACTGGAAGAATCCACAATTTCCACAAAGCCTGAACATCATATATCAGGTAAGAAGTCCAACCAATGGTTCACTTTTTGTTTTTATTCAACAGGTGTCCTTCTGCATGCACCTTAGAAGTTGGTGAAGTTGGTGAACATTTAAATCAGGCTATATCTTGCCAGATATCTGATACACATCACTCCATGGGTAACTGGTTCAATTAAATTAAATTTCATTTTATTTAATTTTTATAGCACAAATTACAACAACAGTGGCCTCAAGGCGCTTTATATTGTAAGGTAAAGACCCTACAATAATACAAAGAAACCAGAGAAAACCCCACCAATCATATGACCCCCTATGAGCAGGTGCTCTGGTGACAGTGAGAAGGAAAACCCAACACATTCACCTGGGCTTTATATTCCCCATGTTTAATTTACACTTTGGTTTGGCTTTTGGTATGAGTAACTGCTGTCTATAAGCTTCATGTATTCATTAAACTGTTAAAATGTTTTGTTGGTTCTCTTTTATGATGAGCTTCTTACACATGAAGCTCATCATAAAATATTATAACATACAGTGGAAAACATGAGTTTGAATTCTAAACACGTGTGACATGGTCTGATTTGAATAACTGTACCTAATACTCATCAAATCAAAGAGATCAAATCAAATTAGAATAAACTATTAGAATAAATGTTTCTCTTACCTGGCAGAGGATGCTGCGTATGTATTTGCCACAGGCTGCATAACCTGATTGGTCAAAGTTTTCCATAATGGTGTAAAACCTGCCCGATATCTCCTCATCTTTTTCCACATCACAGCACCCAAACTTGGAATACTCCTTGCAGAAGGCCAATGGCTGCCTGGGCTCAAATGGAGGCTTGTAATCCAAACACTGAGGGTGACAGCTCCCCCACCAGGTACGGAGGAGCAACAGCAGGATGGGGAGAAGGTAGTGAGGGGAGAAGGTGTGCTGCAAGATGCATCTGGGGACCAAATTGCAGGTCCGTGTCATCGTGTTGTAAGTACTATCAGTTCTGGATAGTTTGTCTCCTGACCCAGTATTGTAGTAAATGAAGTCAGTGTAAATGTGGTATTTGAGCTTAGAAAAAGTAAGAAAAGGAAATGAGTGTACAGGTTACATCACGTCTATAAAGCTATGAAGTTATGAAACTGAAAGTTAAAGTGCAATGTTTGATGTTTTCATTTGGGGTGCTTGTCTCTGCAGATTCAGGCAGCCATCGATGTGCTAGAGGTGTGAAAGTGTGTAGGAAGCACACTGACCCTCCATCACAGCTGCCTGCCAGCTGGCCAGAAACCTACAAAATACTTAGGATAGCTCCAGTTAAATCTAACTCACACAACACACTCACATGGTAAGCTAACCTCAAGATGTGTGAGACAAAAATGAGATAAAATATAGTAAAAAAAGATCCAAGATCCAGTGAATTATTTTATTCTGGAGAACTGCAGAGCAGTCCTGAAGGTCTGTCCAATGTCCCAAAGTTTTGTGATGAGAAGAGTTTCTCTTACTCAGTCATATCTGCATAAACACCTGCAGGTCACAGCAGAAATTCCTGAAAGAGATAAGCTTCCCGTCACTGACCATCCATCACATTGCAGGTTCTCAGAAATAAGTTTGTTGTTGCACTAAAAGCAAATAAAGGAAAGAACTAATCTTTGTAGAAAGAGGGACTAACCTTAGGAAAAGCAATCAAAAATGCTGCACCTTCAGCCACAGTTTCTGAAAAATATTTACTTCTAGCATGAAGTCACTCGGAGAGTCTCTGCTCTGTGTTTGGTCTGGACGTGCTCATTTGCAGAAGCCATACAGACAGACAGACAGACACCAGAAAAAAGTGAGAGTGAGAGGTTCTTTCATTCAGACACAGAGCCACGCTGCAGCTTTAGCTGAGATCCCTCCCTCATTGCTTCTTTCTTCCTCCTCCTCCTCCTCTCCCTCCTCCTCCTCCTCTCTTCTTTTCATTTGCTTTTTCACTCTCCTACAAAGACACATGCATTCCTTCCCATAGCATGCGGTCCATATTGCCCTGAAGTTGCAACTTTCTACCTCTTCTCCCTCTGAACTCCCCCACCTTCAGCATTCCCAGACCTCCCCTCCGTGTCTAACAGTTTCAGACAGACTTACTCACACTGGTGAGGTCGTGTGTGTGTGTGTGTGTGTGTGTGTGTGTGTGTGTGTGTGTGTGTGTGTGTGTTGTAGAGTGTTGTCTGCCTGTGATCGCAGATACACGGATCGATATTTGTGAGCGTGAACAACGTTGGTTCCCCCCCGAGCTGGATTGATACCGAGCGGTGACGGAGGCTTTAATCTGGGAAGTCAAGCTGAACCTTCCTGCAGCCGAGAACAGGAAGTGGACCTCTCAGACGACCATAGGGTCACGCCCAACGTCCCACGTTTCCTCGACTGCGAACAATAAGAGAGTCGCAGTTGTGTGCTGCACGACGCAGAGCAAAGCAAAGTGCAGTCGACATCAACTGTTGTAGATGCTCAGCTGTCAAAATGAGTTCATCCAAGAATACTAGTGAACAAAAACACGTCATTGTGATGTTCTTATCTTCAGAGCAACGTTCAGATTAAGGGTTGGTGGTTTGATTCCGGTGTAGAACAACATCTTCCCCAAATGCAATGAAAAACTCAGAAAGCCATAACCTAACTGAGCTATGCCGAAAAATCTGCTAAGGTATAAAGGCTATTTATTTTTAAGCGTTTTTAATCAAAGAGCCAAAAAAATGTCCTCTTAGAAAAAAATAGTTTGAAACAGGATGAAAGATTCTCAGGCCCGGACCAATTTAACAATTCACACTAAACTGGGGGGGTACAATTTCTCTCCAGTGCATTGTTTCTGCTCGAGTTAACGTTTGTAATCGTGCACAAACACGCACAGCTCCTATGATCACTGTCAGATACGACTGAGAAGACAAAAGCCGGTAACAGGATGTCTGAAACCTGCTGATCCCTCACAGCTCTGAACAAGGTCAGACAATCTGCCCGAGTTTGTGTGAAGTGGGGAGATGAGAAAACACACACACAAAAGGAAGAGGAGAAATACAGCGTATGATGGATTTAGTTCTCAGCAGGAGCACCGGAACATTGATGATGTCCACTGTTTTTGGTGTGGCCGATTTTCGGGATTTACTGCGTGAATATCTGAGCGAGAGGAGGAGAGAGAGACACGACGAGTCAACGGCGGCTTCATGACTTCAAAACTGAGCTGTCAGAGCTGCCAGGACCAAACTTCTTCACTTCTGCGTTTTACAACAGCTTCAGCAAAATGCAAATAACTAATTTAGATGAGAGAGTCCTAAACCGACCTGAAGCACAAACCTCCTCGTCCTGTTTTTAATCATTCATGTTTCTAAAGATTCAGCCTCTCAAGATTCCCGTCATTCGTGATTGGTGAACGTGTAAATGTGACACTAACAGTCCGTCCATGCATCCATCCATCCATCCATCCATCCATCCATCCATGCATCCATCCATCCTCTTACGCTTATCCGGGGCCGGGTTGCGGGGGCTGCACTGACACTAACAGTGTTGTGGAAAAATATGTACAATTTCAATTCAAATGTAAAAAAATGTGTAAGTATTACAGGTTAGGGCAAAAACAGTAGTTTCATTCTGATTAAAATGAGGGTCAATACAAAGTTAGTGACATTTGAAACATGACTTCTGACAACATTCATCCGGAGCTTTGTTTAGCGCTGTCTCCACATTTACCCCCCCCCACCTCATCTGCCAGTCGCATCGCTCTATGCCGTGCCATGTGACCAGCTGACCACGGTGGGGAAATTACTTTGACTTTTACTTGAAATAATCAATATCTGAGGAAGGTAAGTTCATTGAAATGAAATAAAGCACCCCCTGCCCCCAAATGTTACATATCTGTGTCTAGGACTTAACGAGTGAAGTATATTGAATTCAGTTAACTGTTGGGTAGCTAACAGCTTTGACAGTAATCAGTACTGAGTGCTGCTCTGATGGGTCAAACTTATGTTTACATTTTCAGCTTTTCTGCACTGCTTAAAATGATTAAAACATCGCTGACTTTGATAAGTTATGACATTTTAACAGCGCGGCTTTGCACGAGACACCCATCCTTCAGTTTCTCAGCTATACTCGTTTGGCCCATCACGATCTTTATAAAGGCCAAAAATAATATCTGAAAATTGAGCTGCTGTGAGTCAGATTTGATCAAAACTCGGTCCAAAGTGGTCCTCTTTTTTTTCTCCACCACTCGCACCTCCATGCTGTCCTTAAATACACATAACAAAGAGGGTTGATGTGAAGTTGAGTGTAAGAGAGAAGGCCAAGCAGCTCACCACACCACGTGGTGTTGTAATAATAATAATGTCCCATATGCACTGTACAAACCTCCACACACAGGCGGAACAAACTTCACCAGTGACATTCATTTATTGTTATGCATCTTGGAAACTTAATTTCCTTCTCATTAAGAAACACTTCTTTGTTTTTGCAGTGTGTGTTTTTGTTTTTGGGGCTGATGTGAGCAGAGGCCGCCGCCGCCGCTCTGCAGCAGCCGAGCGAGCGGAGGCCCGAGCTGCCGGCTGCTCTTCAGTACATTAAAGCCCTTTTGCTGTCCATTAGTGCACCTCTGTCACGTTTAAGAGGTGGGAGTTGCGCATTAACTGAAAGCTAAAACGAATGATATAGATGTGCAGAATTTAACCCCTGACCTGTGCTGGGGCGCCCACGCTGCCCAGCAGAGCCGCTGCCCCTGCGCTAACACTCGGGGAGGAACACGGAGTAATCAAAACAAATGAGTCAGTGAGCGGAGAGGAAACCGGCGCCGTGAGCAGATTCCTAATGACGACTAATATTAGCATAACCTAATATGCTTGTTGATCAAGGGTAAACTTTTGGGGGAGGACATGTTAGGTGCAGAATAAACAAAAGCAGCTGCTGCCAAGGCTCCAGCAGCCTTCAGAGGGACGAGGAAGACGCCGAGGCCATTCTTAATGTGGGCAGAGCCTGCTGCATGGATATGAGGCAATCTGTCGGCTCCACGCACGCTTATCAACTTCAGTTTTATTTCGGCGGAGTTCTCAGAGGCTCCAATTAAATTCATGTGGAAAGGGAGCAGTTTGAACAATTGCATTAATATATTTATTTTTTCCCTTTCACCATAAAAACATTTCTTTTGTTTCTTTTCTGCTTCCTGTTTTGCTAATTGCACAAACCTCCTCTGTGCTTTCGTTACAAGGCCGCAGCTGCAGAGCTGCCGTGCTTGTCCCGTAAATATTATATGAAGACTTAAGTAACAATTGTTGTTCTTTTCCCATCAACTATTCATGCTCGCTAAGTTAGGTGCACCGCGGGAGACGAGTGTGGGAGGAACCCTCGCCGCTAACCTGTTTGCAATGCATTCTGGAGAAAGCAAAAGCGAGCCCTGCAAAAATAAAGAGTTCATTTTAACGAGTTAATTCTGTCTCATATTCAGCCTTCAAAACATATTCTTCATAGCAGCAGTGAGTCCCCCAGTGGATTCAGCTTTACACATTCATGCTGTGTAGCCTGAAGATCCCAAAGTTTCCAAAGACAGCAAATATGTCGGACTGAATTTTAAGGAAACGTGTGTACAATTATGCGAAAGACTAAAATATTCCAACTTGATGACATGGTGAAAAATGTGGCATGAGGTTTAGACTGCATCTACAAAGTCCTGCGACACCATGCATGCTGTACATACAGGGGTGTAAGCTGAAAGCTTGTATCACGTTTGTGTAAAGAAATTCTGTCAATAAGAGGCAAAGACGTGCGGACACAGACGACCACATAGTTCTGGTTCCTTTCAAGGCCAATGCAAACTACACATTATGGGCTCGATAAGAGTCAGGCTGCAAAGACATAACCAGTGGCTTTTGTCTCCTGAATGCTTCAATACATCACTGCCAAAAGACTCGGCCTGTATGGCAACACAAGGATGAAACTGTCGCCGTCGCCATCTTGGTTTTTTGAAACTGGGCAGATCTAAGTGTTCAAGCTCATGAATCAAGGAAGCAAAAAGGATGTTTGCTTGTGGACTTCCATCTTGTTTTTTCTAGTCGCCATTAGAACAAAAATGTAAGTTTGAGGGATTTACACGTTGGCTTCACTACGACATTTTTATATACAGTCTACAGATAAGTTAACCAGCTAAAATCTGTGGGACATATAAATGTCTCACTCTCACAACACAAACACATTTCATTGCAATGTTGACCCTGTGCGCACTTGCATATGACAAATAAAGCTGAAACTGAACTCTGATGACCGTCATTTGTTCGCACTCCTGGGATCACATAGGTGTGCAGTGTCCCGCCTTTAGTCTGCCATGATTATTACCCAGATTACAGTTAAATCTGATGCACCACTTTTTTTTTCCAGCAAAGATGTTGCGTAGTATCATCTTTGATTTTTTTGCTTAATATTGTCTTTGTGTTAGAAACAGCAGTAGATCCCAGATTTGTCTCTAATAAGAGTCCTCTTGCCTGGCAGGACGCTCTGTCCTTCACACCCCACAGACCAAAAATCAACAAATGTAAAGATCAGAATTCAGGTGAAGTTATGTCATAGTTCCTCTATAAATATGTGAACACTAATACTTTTTGCACATATTATTTTTAAACCATACAATACATTCAGTACAATATTCAGTGGTTGACCTGAAGTCTGTAGGGGCCTTCATGGACCAAATTCATGTAAAAACAAAAGTTACTCAGATGAAACCAGCAGAATGGGCCTCCTTACATATACATATTTGTATAATTGGACTAAATGATTCACAATTGATAATTATCCTCATTTGTCTTATTCTATTTAATTCAATTCAATTTTATTTTTACAGCACCAAATCACAACAACAGTCACCTCAAGGCGCTTTATATTGTAAGGTAGACCCTACAATAATACATACAGAGAAAAACCCAACAATCACATGACCCCCGATGAGCAAGCACTCTGGTAACAGTGGGAAGGAAAAACTCCCTTTTAACAGGAAGAAACATGCCCCAGAATTCTGGGCCCTAATGCAGCTCCCTATCCTCATTTAATCCAGCTTTGCTCCGATTGGCTTCCCCTCACAAACAAACAGCTTGTGTGCTTGAGATGACCATGTAAGGACATTTCTCTACAACATCACAAAGATACCAGTGTAGAAAAAAAACAGCCTAAAAACTGTGAAAGCCAGTCCTGTGGGCTGTTTGTACGTACAACGACCTCATGATTAAATACAGCAACTTGTGAATTTCTTATTGTATTAGGGTAAAACAACAAACTGGATATCTGGCCAAGCTCTGTATTATTTTCTTGTTCTTTTTAATATTATTGCAGTGTAAATGCAAACAGCAACAGCAGAGGCACCATTAGTCTCTCTCAGTGTAACACACATACTCATACACAAGAAAATACCAACCCCCAAATCTCACTGAACCACAGTGGAGCCTCGCAGAGTCTAATAAGTCAAACTGCAGGCTGAGCAGGCAGTGCATGAATACCAAATGCAGTCTAATTGATTACCTAATTTATGCAATAACCAGTATTTTTTTTAATTATAGTTATTTATTGCCCAAATGTTTACGGGGCTCGGCTGATTCATGGGCAGTACGTCGAGCCACGGGTCAGACTCGGTGGACCCTGTTTATAAAACTGACAGCAAAATTATCACAGCTCCACTTCATCATCGCTGCTGCTGCCATAGCTGGAAACTAAAAACCAGCTCGTGTGCTCGGGAAGGAGCAGAGCATCACCCAGGATCTGAATGTAATTATCACTAAATGACGTAACATTTGCTCTTATGTAACATCCTCGGTGTTATCAGCAGTGAGAGCTCCTTGTGTCGTTGCATGTTTAAACCCTCCAGACAATCCTTTTCCATGGCATGCGACGCCGTCAAACATGTTTTTGGTTTGATCTAATTTAAGTTACTTCTAAATATCTACCTGTGGAGGCTTCAAACCTGCTGCGGATGGCTGATGCAGCACAGTGAATTTGGCTCGGTTTATTTTTATCACAGTGACCTTATCACTGTGGTAATCCAGCTGAAGTGTGAATCATTTTGAAAAGCTCCAGCAGTCAGTGATAGGTGCAAAGATGACAAAATGATTCTGGAAAATCTTCCTGTCCTGAAAATATGTTTTGTTGTCTTTTCAGGCTTCTCGAAAGTTGAGCCTAAGACCGAACGGCCCCCACTGAAGTCTCTGAGGTCATTTAAATGTCACATTGTCATGGCCAGAAAACAGAGTTGGACCATCTCCAAAACAGCACTGCTTCTGTGATGAGTAACTCATGACAGCAGTCCAAGGCCAGCGACATGGTGCGGGGAGATGTTCTGGCACAAGCTCGATACACGACAGCTCATAACTTACGAGATCTCCTGACGTCTTTCTGTCCAATTCAATAAAGTTACACAGTCTGTGTCTCAGTGTCATTTAGGTGCCACGCAACGGCTAACAGCTAACAGGCAGGGGTGGCTAATCAGCATACATCATATTGTTGTCAGTTATAATACATTTTATATTTTCTAATTAGGTTTTATTTTTATTTCATTTTCGTGAATAATCAGACCCCAGCTTGTCTTAAAGCCCTCGTAGCACCATGCGACCCCCACAGAGCACTTTGCTCTCAGACAGCCGGTTTAGCTGTGGCTCAGAGGACGTTTCAGGCTTAGACGTAGACGTAGATCGTGTTCATGTATGGCTTCTTCTTTCATGCACGTTTTTCATGCAGTGCCACCTGAGGGTCTGAACATCATAGACCTCGTCCAGAGTATCTGAATCTTGTAATATTATGTACTCTAAATGATGGGATATTCACGTTCTTCATCATTTTACACTGAGGAACTTTATTCTGAAATGTTTCTATAATTTTAGATGCGTGTTTTGCAGAGTGGTGAACCTCTTCTGAGACACTGCCCCTCCCTAAGATGCTCTTTTTATACTCAGCCATGTTACGGACCTGCTGCCAGTTAACCCGATTAGTCGCCAAATTGGTGCCATTTACTTTTCCTGCCCCGTGCCAACTTCTTTGAAACATGTTGCCGTCATCAAATTCAAAATGAGCTCATATAAAAGTCACATTTTAAACATTTGATGTTTTATTTGTTCTATTGTGTATAAACGCGTGGGTTTATGAGATTTGCAAATCCGCGCATCCTAATTTTTAGTTCAATTCATCCCAACATCCCAAGTTTTTTTTAACTGAACTTGTGTTCAGAATTCATATTTTCCACCATTACATGGTGAAAAAGTGCACATTTAGAAGCTACAGGGGGTTGGTGGTGCAGCGAATCACTTTGACAATCATACCAGACACCCAGTTTCCACATTTTTACACTTCATGTTTATCATTCTTGAACTATTTCTTCATATTTTATGTACGAAATACAGAACTTGGTTGAGTTTAGGCCATAAAACTAAAACTCCTGATATAAAAACTACTCTGTTAAGTGAGAAATGTGTCTGATAACAGGAAATAATTAAGGTGGAGCAGAACCTACAAGAGGCAGTGAGGGGAAAGTTTTAACCGTGTGTGTTTACAACAGTTGTTTTGTTTGTCGACAAAGTCAGACTGAGAAACACGCCGTGACGCGTGGCTGTTTACTTCAGCCAAACTGACTAGCGGGGGAGCTGGGTAATAACTGCCTGGCGTCACAGCGTGCTGCCAAGTGCTGTAAATGCAGAACTCTTGTACCAGCCTTAAATATGGAGTGATGCTGCCGAGTGACAGCGAGGCGCTGGACGAGCTCAAGATTGACTTGACATGACAGGAAGTTATCTAAATCCCGCCAGGACTTGTGGATAATGTGATGGATTTCTTAAAGGCACAATGAAGAAAAATGAAGAAAAAAAAGATGTCACTGCACTGCCGCCATTGTTCAATTCTGAAAAAAATCTCAAGGAGATGAAGAGCTGCCGTCTCTGATGACCTCTGACCTCCTCCTGAAGAGAAAAAAACTGATTTGGAGCTCAGTTACAGCCGCCACCTTCAATTTGAAGCCTCCTTTCTCTTTTCCTCTGCCTTCCCAGAATGCCGTTGTGCATGTTGATGCCAGCGCTGAGGCCTCCCTACGAGCTTCTTCGTCTATGTGTCCTTTTCTTCCTTAACGTCAGCGTGTAGCTGTTTTTATATGAGCAGCTGCAGCTGATCAGAGCTGACAGACTGCTTGATTTAATGAACAGCTTTTAGCATCAAGGCCTTTGATTAAAATCACAATCGGGAAACTGAGCACATGTAAAGTCCACCTAAAATTACAAAAGTCGTCTCTTTTCAAGTCGTAAATCATGTCAAAGTGATTTTCGGTGTATTATTAAATGTCGAAACCGCTGAAATGAGAAAAAGAGAAATCAGCAGAAAGCTTCCTTTAGCCTGTGGGTGGGCAGACGGGTGCACATGATTGACACCTGAGCTGGTAGAGGACAAAACCTCTTCCTCCTCTTCTTTTTTCAGCTGCTTCCTTCAGGAGTCGCCACAGCGGCTCATCTTACGCTGTCCCTCTCCCTTCACACCACCTTCTGCATGTCCTCCTTCCATCTTCTCTGAGGTCTTCCTCTTTAACTCCTACTTATATCCACTATCCCTCCTCTGCACATCATCAGATCAAATCATCTCAGCCTCTCTAACTTTATCTCCAAACTGATCAGCCTGAGCTGTCAGTCAGTCCACTGCTAAAAAAAACATAATAGGGAGCTAATCAAACCACTCACCTTGGATAGGATTAGCTAACCAAGCCTACCTCAGATATGTTACCTGTAACTTGGCTGCACTTTATCTTTGTAGGTTTGTCATCATGTTATTTTTTTCTTGTTTTTTGCAGCGTTAAATACCAGAATACAACCAGCTGGCCCGTAGTGTCGTGTCACCTTTTCCAAAGAGCACACATGAACTACTTACATCGGTGTAGATGAATGTAGTGCATTTATATCTCAGTCGGTAATTACTCACAAACCTTTGCGTACCTGTCTGAGAGCGAAAGCAGTCAGTCTGAGTTGGACTTTGAGTCGCTTCCTTGCAGTTGGGAAAGTTGTTCCTGAAAAATAATTATAATTTTAGTGTGCGGCACCTTTATTGAACGGGCAACCGATACACAATTTACAAACAGTGGGTTGGCACAAGAAGGTGGGTCCTCCAAAGTAGTGCATTAATGTAATCCAGTACTTTTTTCAGTGATGCAGTAATGTAAAGCATTACTGTACTAACACACACTTTATACATATACAGGGGGGAGGAGAATGATGGAGTGACCTACAACTTTTGAAGAGTCAAGGCATTAATATTATTTTTCCTTTTACTGCACAAACAGACAGGAGCAAGATGGTAAAGTGCTGACAGCATGTCAACGCACAGAAGCCAGAGTGATGTTAAAGCTGAGTGAAGGCTGACCGCAGCCCAGCAGCACGGCCTGGTTTTCAGCAGGTAACAAAGGCAGTGATGAGCAGCCGGGCTTGCACCATTAGAGCCTCCATTTCTTCCTGTTTATGTTTCTACAGTCGCATCACCGTGGCGATGGCTTTGAAGTCTCTTTGGGCTGCTTTTCATCTTTGCTTTGTGTTGTCGGTTTTGTACGTGTGTCCTCATTAGGACGGGCATTTTTGTCCAGCCCGAGGTTTAAACTGTTAACGGGTAATTATGTGACAGTGCATTTCAGGACACGTTACATAATAATAAAAACATAATGCAACAAGTAGTGTAACAAATTACTTTCTCTGGAGAGTAATTAAGTAAGTAAAGTAATGCATTACTTTTTTAAGTAATGGAGCAACCTGTGATTTATTCTACTTGGTTTTCCTCCCTCTGCCACAACATACACAAACGTGCAGCACGTGCAATAATGCAACACAACAAAGCGAAAATAAACTCATCACAGTTCTGACTGCAGCAGCAGCAATAACAGTTTTACATCAACGTCACAGCGTCTTTAATCTTACAATGAGATTATTTGGTAATATATCCTGAAAGATAAGGCAAAGGGCACCGTGAGACACAAAAGTTTGGTTTTATAGTGATGACTGATGACGATTAGTAAAGCCAAAACTAGTCTGTGGCTACAGCTGAGCCTCACATAACAAGGTGAAATTTATCGGCCGTGCAGCTTTTAGACAAACACAGATAAAAGAAAAGATAAAAGCTTGTATGACAAAAACAGCATATAATGACTTCTGTAGTTCAGTCAGTCGTGTTTTTGCATTGAGCTGTCAAACAATCAGATCAGACGTCTCCTCTTAGCTGCCTTCACTTTGCAATTAGCGCCGCCTCAGATCTGCTGATCGTCGTCTTTCACTAACCGGCTGGCGTCGAGTTCAGACCTGGATGACCACATCTTTCAAAGATGCTCCATGTGGCGCCGAACGCGCCGTGCCATCTCTTACGTTTGATCGCTGGGCACTGCTTACAGACGTGCGTGCACACTGTTGTGCCAGTTTGACTGTGAACCAATGCAATTCCATTTCGGATAAAACTGTCGGCGGAGAGGACTGGAGTCGGCTCAAAATAAAACAGTAAATTGCATTCTGGGTAGGTTCCTGTTAGCGGGAGGGATCTGGCCTACATCTCCCTGCGTCAGCATCAGAAAACAGGTAGATGGAGCGGTTTTGGTGATCTGACACGTTTGATGAAAGAAGAGACAATAATAATGAAACAAAAAGGAGCTGGAGATGTGTGTGCCAGCCTCAGTTTGCCTTCTGTTGTCCTCAGAGGACGGAGCGACACCAATTAACTCCCAAACAGTTGTAATCAGGGGACCTGTAAGATACCACGCAAATTAAATTAAACCGTCCCTAACCATATGCCAATACGTGTCGTCTTCAAAGCCTGTTTTCAATACGGCGAGAGCTTGTGACTCGGTGGCTCGATGGCTCGCTGGCTCGATACGATGAAACAAAAAAGCAGATAAATAACTCAATTACAAGCACACAAGAAAAAGAAGAAATAATCTGAGACTCCTGCCTCAGGGAGTTTAATTTTCAACTTGAAACATTCGATTGCTACCAGCTCCTGAACTGATTGACAGGTTGTTTAATGCAGAGCGATGTCGAACTGAATTCTGCTTTAGGCTCCAGAAAGTCTCGGTGTGGCCCGGTGGAGAAATAAATTAGTGAAATAAAAGAGAGGAATCATCCTGATTGCTCCGGTTTATCTTTGTGCGAGAGCCACACCGATGACAGGAGGAGTCAGAGGGCAGTGAAGAAAATGTGCCAGACAAACAGCAACCCTGAAGGCGGGATGATGTCACCCAGGCAGCCCACCTGCCACCAGGCCAAATAGCACAGCCGCCGCGATCGAGGCTGAAGCGACGACCTTAATGGTGTCTACCTCCTCTCTGCCGGCACTCTCATACGCCTGCAAGAGGGGAGAGAGTAAATATGTTTTGTGCATGAAGCAGATGAGGTCGTGTCAGATCATGTCACGGCTTGACAGCGCTTTCTTCACCTCTGAGCGGTATTCTAATATCTAGTGCAAGTCATTTGGGAGGATCTGTCTGTGGAGAGCTGGGACTTTTCACACCTCCTTCCAATTTTGGTGACAAATTGCTGTGAATGTTGCAGACGTTCAAACCCTTTCACACGGCAGGGTTTTTGTATTGAAAAAAGGGGAGTACATAACACTTAAGGACACATGTATTTTTCTAAAATCTGAAATATGTTACACGTTGAATATTAAACATTTGAGGACTGGATAGATACTTCAGGCGTTTCCTGGAGGCTGAGATCAAACTAAGATAACTTGATCTTTCTTTGGGTTTTTTGCTCTCTGAAATGGACTTTCCCAGGTTTGCACTTGAAATAACCTCTGCTTACAAAAAGCTAATGTAAAGACATAAATTGGGTGCCTAACTCGTGTTAGTCACAAACCACAGGGCACCGATATTACAATAAGTACAACAATAAAACACACAATAATAAGCAGATTTCCAGCCAGCCAAGTTCAAAGCCGTCGTTATGTCCCCGAGTCCTTGACAGTTGTCATCTTGTGTTTCTCACTAACTTCGTGGGCAGAGAAATAAAGCTTGGGCTAATAGCTCTTACAGGGATAGACTTGCTTATTTGCTAATGGCTTCTTCTTCCCGTGGGCCATTAGATAAGCAGCAGCAGCCACCGCTCTTGAAACCAGTGTGATGTCAACCCCAGTGATCACTATCGGGCCCGCTAATGGTCTCTGAAAGGGAGAAAACACATTCAATCACATTTACTCACAATGAAAGATATGACGACGTGTTCCGCTAACCGGAGCGGATCTGCCGTTCGTTACGCCGTGTCACCGCGCTTTGATTTTGAGTTCGATACACTGTTAGTTATTGTGCTGCCCTGTGTTTTTCCTGGATGTGCGTCTTTAATCATTAGCGCAGGAAGGTCCAGGCTGTATTGATTTAGACGAGCGCTCAAGCCCATCACAGCGGCTCATCGTTAAAAGACACATTAAAAGACAAACCGCTAACTGGACATCAGGACCTCACACAGATCCACAGGTGCTGCTGCTGGACCGAGTCACTGAACGCACAAAGGCTCTGCATGTGGTTGTTAGAGGTAGACGGTGAGGAAGATACGAACTATGGAGAAATATGGTGCCTCTATACAGATGGTGGGGGATCTCTGAAGACTGCGGGAGGATTTGATTCATGCAACCCAGCCGTCTTTGTAGCAGCTCAGTTACAAGCACATCTTAAAACCATACATGTTGAAATATTTTCTAAAAGAATGAAATCTGGGCTCTAGTCTAATTTTTTTTAGAAATGAAGCTGCGTGAACGTCGGTGCTCAAGTGAAGGCATGAAAGTCTGAACCAGCTGCTGTAGCGTATGCATTTTAGACAGAACATGTTGTAATATGTGCAGCATGCCACATTTAGATTTAACACACATTTAGTTTTAAGACAGCAGTAATTGTTGTCTAACATCTAAAACAAGAACAACTAGATTTTATTTACATTTTAAATAATATTTCAGCTCTGCACTGAAAGCAACTTCTGAGGACGTAATCATGAAGCAGCAGACACTGCAGTTCCTCTAATGGCCACTTGAGGCTGCATTGACACGTGTTAGTATTCCCAGCTACCTCTGCACCAAACTGAGACGCCCACGGCACAAACGCAGTCACGAGGTCCAGTTCTGGACTCATACAGTGGAGGTGAAGCTTAACAAGCTGTGTCGGCAAATCTTCGGACTTTAACTTTTAACAATATCCAAATGGACAAGAAAAAAAAAGTCTGCTTGTCCTTTGCTTGAGAAAGCACTTAAGCAAAAGGAAAAATGCAGGTGGGAAACAGGTGTGCTGTGTAAAGCGCTCTGATTGGTCAGGTGGAGTACAAAGCGGTGTATAAGAAGCTCTATGTTGCTCTCGGTTTTGGAAATTGTCACAGAGTCCAGATGTTTGGATCGACCTGATCTGTTTATTATTACTATCTGTGTGGTTTTTATCCTCTGCAGGGGGGCTTTACTGAATCACACCCAGCTCTGTGAGTCATTCTGTGCAGGAAGTATGATATCAATTGTTTCATTTGAAGGTTAATGTCTGCTGTTGGACTTTCTTTTTTAATACTTTCTTATTATATTATATTCCTGAATAATCAGCATAGTATATGTGGAAGAGTTTCATATCCATACTGTCGGTTTTTATAATGGCTGCTTGCTGCTGGAGTGTCCTTGCGTGATCCCCAGCCTCTCTCTGACAGACTAACTGTTTCTCCTGTGCAAACCTCTGTGACAGAAGTGCTTACTTGCAGTTTGCCTTCAGTTGTCAGGCGGTGACTCGACTTCCTTTGTGCTCAGTCACTCTGCAGTCGTTTAGCAGCGCAGCACTCACCCGACAGCTCCTCACATCCGGACTCGCGGCCTGTCGTTAGCTCCTCTGCATATCAGAGCCATGTAATGGCGTTGCAGAAAGCCTAATTAGATCTAAATTAGCGTCACTTTCTTGACTCAACATTATGGATAGAGGATGAGGGACTAATTACACTGCTATTAATGCAGAGAGAGGTTAATGACAGGGGAGTTTGTCACCAAAAGCGAATGAGGAGGGACGTGATCGGCTCGGCTCGTTCAGCCGCCAAATCTAGACCCGTCTTTTCTTTTTGCTGATGCAAGCTGTTCTGGCACTTTGTGAGCCGCCTGCACTTTCACTTTGTTCGTGATCAATGTACACTTTATATGTGGTAAACAAATAATAACTCAGGTTTACAGGCTGTCGACTGCTCGGTAGATTAAAGCATAACTGTGGTATGAGAGCGATGTATATGTTCGTCTGTAATTATGTGCGCAACAAATCATCAGAGGTGTCCGTCTGAACTTAGATTACAGCCATTCACAGGTGGGGTCGTTAGCAGGATCACAATACTCTGTTATACTGTGTGACACATTAAGTTAATGCACGAAAGGCCACAGCGACGTCTATTCATCAGAATCGGCTTCGATTGCACTGTAAAATCTCCACGGAAAGACATTTTGTTGAATGTCGAATCCAAAAAGGTGCGTTTCCTTAAAACAAACCAACAAAAAGTCAGTCCTCAGTGTTACTGTTCAGTCTGCAGTAATAAGATCTTGACAAGTGCCAGGAACATACTAATAATCTCCCCTTTCTAGTAGAAAGAGTCTTAAAGTCTGTCCTGAGAGTAGCACTACACAACTGTCAGGTGTTCCTAATAAATGGCTCGGTGATTGCATCTTTAACAAGCCTTAAAGGCTACAGAGACCAGCAGCTCAGTCACAGTCTGGAGAGTGGAGGAGCAGAGAAAGCATCTCGTTTGTAGTCTGTCTTGTGGAGGGCTCTGGTTGCTGATTTGTACACTCACATTCTCCAATTAGCCAATGAGCTGTTGGGCAGACACCCACAGGTGGAGGCCAATTATTGCTGGCAGCTGTAGAGAGAAGTAGGGAGGGGGCAGAAATGAGTGAATAGATTCACAAATACACAACATCCCTATTTCTTTGTCTTTTGAACATTTCACATCATTAAATACGTGATCAAAGAATTAATAAACAGGATTATAAATCTGAGCCTTTAGCATGGTACAGTTTTCAAAGGAGAAGAAAATTAATTGAGGTCCAGCATGGAGGCATCTCTGCCTCAACACAAACTGGGAGATTATATACTCTTGTTATTTTTCCCTTTGTTGTGTCGCTGTTGCATTTCTTAGCTTTATGTAACGCGCTCTGCAGAACTTGGCGTAAACCTGCTTTCCTCTGTCTGCAGACGAATCAGCCCGGAGACATATTCAGAGTTCAGTCGAAGGATTTGATTCATGGCCTCGTGTTTTTGTGTTGACTTTCAACAAAGACTGAAATTTGGTCAAATCTTCTTTTTTTTTCTTTTTTTTATTAAATCAGGTAGTGAGCATATCCTGAACCATGATGGGCATGTTTTCTGATGTGGGAAAAACCATAGCTCCTGGAAAACACCTGCACACAAGCAGGGAGCACTCGAGGACCCTCCTGAAGCAGCAGTGCTAACACGTACCGACATCTACCTGTTAAATCCAAATCTACAGGTTAAAGGCACAAACTAGCATTTTGCATTACAAGTATTATGATTTCCAGCTGTGCCATGTGACCTAACCTCATATTTCTGTGAATAGCTCAACATTTGCAATGATCCTCACACATCCACACAATACCAGCTTCTTCTCTAAACACTGAACAATACCACAAACCATAATATTTGATTTTACTAACATCGCCTGAAGAAGGACAATAGGACCTGTTTGCCGTTGTCACCAGTATCCTCCTTCTGCTGGTTGTTTGTTGGACCCTCTCTTTTCACCATGTGACCAAAGCAGAGATCACTGAGGGAGAGAAGTGTAAAACCTTTTTTAAAAATAAAAAATCCTTTATTTATATTAAAAAAACCTTTTTTTAGTTTCAGTTTTATATGAAATTACAATGTAATGTACAAGGCAGGTGAGAATAAGGGGGCAAAAAGTCCGGTTTTTACATTGTAAACATGCTGTGACGTGGGTGGTGTTGTAAAGACGTACTCTCTTTCTTTCACACATCCAAACCTGGGTTGTGAGGCCACCGCCCGCAGGAACAAGTCCAGGTGTGATTTAAGGTGGTGGTGGCAGTTCAATTCAACTTTATTTATATAGTACCCAAATGTCAACAACAGTCGCCTTAAAGAACTTTATATTTGAAGGTAAAGTCCCTAAAATAACACAGAGAAGATTTCAACATTAGGACTGCCCCCATGAGCAAGTATTTGGCAACAGTGGGAAGGAAAAAACCCACTTTATCAGGAAAAACTCTCTAGCAAAACCAGGCTCAGTGAGGGCGGCCATCTGCGGGGTGGGGGTGAGGGAAGACGGCAAAAACACACCGTGGAAGAGAGTCAGAGATGAATAATAACTGATCGTTACATGCACAGAGGGGTGTAAACACCTCTGTGTGCTCTAGTGGGGTGATACGGTACTATAAGGTCATTAAGATAAGATGGGTCCTGATTATTTAAGAAGTGTGTCATGAGATGTAAACTGTTATGTTCAAGAAAAAGAGGATTGTTTTCTGGTCCTGATCCGTTTCTGGTGATGTCATTTTTTCGTCAACAGCTTCATAATATATCTAAAAATGATTGTCATTTTCAATCAACTGTTTGTTTAACTGTTACATAATGTGTCTTTCCATTTCATTCATGTGATGCACTTAAAAAAGATGAACACCACTGAGCGACAGGAAACGGGGTGAGGTTTAACCGTGTGATGGCGAGGAGCTGACTGGCGGGGGTTGAGGCCTGGGAGTTGACGCCACTCAGCCAGCAAAGCGGCTCAGCGTTCCCCTCTTTTCAATGACTTTTAATGCGACTCCACAGAGAGAGACAAAATCTGGAGCTAAACACTGAAGACAAAGTATGCAAATGAGTAATTAGTTCAATAACAGTTTCCCAAAACATCAGCCCTTAAGCAACTGCTCTGCATCTATTATAACAATTACCATATGCAGCACGGCATGATGGATCTGCCCCTCGCTGCTACCGCCGCCGCCACCATCCCCAAACGCAGCGTCGACTGAGCGAACAGTGTGCTAATGGGAGACAAAAAAGGAGGTAAAAAAGCGGAGAAAACACATTCGGCCCAGCGTGACAATCAGCTCATCCCGCTGACAAAGAGAAGAGGTAAAAACACTCCGTCTGTGGGAGGAAGTGCTGCCTTGTCGACCTTGACAGGGATCGAAATATAAATTTGACTCTCAATTAATGGACTAGTCCTTCACTTCCCACAGCAGCACATCTGAGATCGCATTACACTAAAAAAATTAATTAATAAATAAAAATCATGTAACCTGTTAAAAAGGAACCAAAATAGAAGTCAGTGTTTGTGCTGCTGTGTTAAAGACTTTAATGTTCTTCTTAATTTGTCTGAAGATCTAGAATCTATCTACAATTGGTGGTAAAATAAACTTTCATGTGTCGTCTGCTGTTGAAGCAGTTATTGTTTTTCAACATATATATACATATATACGACTACGACTGTAGCCAGTCGTGTTTCCTGTCCAATGACAGGAATCGAGGGCTGATTTCAGGCAAGCTGAATGAGTGCGTGGTGCCGGGAATGTTCTGCTTTCATGCAGTGGATGCCTGCAGCGCATAATTATTAATTCATAATTGTTCTGAATGATGGTAAACTGTTTTGTATTAATTAAAATGTTTCACTTTGTTCTTCAGTGTCACACAAGTTAGTACGAGCAGCTGGTACAGTTTGGAGGCAAGACTCAGAGACGCGAGAGACGCCACCAACTCCAAAGTCATTATTGCACACAAGGTTACACAACGGTCTGAAACTTCAGCCACCTGTGGGCGAACAGATAGAGACAGTTTAGAGAGATTTACACGCTCTTATGGCATTGTAACTGTTGTTGCATGTTTGAACTAGCTTACGTAGCATGTTAGCTGCGTGATAAGCATGCACATTTACAGAAACTAGACGATGTTGGGTTTCAAATGAAGATTCTGTATTTCTGTTATGAGTGTTTGCACTTGGATGGTTAAATAGGCACAAACTTCTCTAAAGATTTGCGGTTGTTGCCAGGTTTGTGTCTGTCTTCAGCCTGTAGCTCAAACGTGGGCCGTGTTTTATGATTGCTAATACTTTGTGTTGTAAAGTAACCAGTAACTCCATCAGGCCATCATGAAAATGACAGAAAGGCATCTTCTCTTAGAAAAGCTTCATTTTTTCTTCTCACATTTTGTTGTTTTTTTTACTGCAAAAAAACAAACAAACGGTAATACAGCTTCAGTTAGTTGCAGGATGGTTGCTATGCGTTTCCATGGCTACAGAACATCTCTCTCTCTCTTTCTCTCTCTCTCTAAGCTGGCATACGCTAACGACACAGTTGATTTGTCGCCGGTCTCGGCAACCTTGTAAGGTGACGACGAGGCGCGGGCCCCGTGTACGCGGCAGCGGCTGGACTGCTGGTGATAATTAGTCTCTGTAGTGGCGCCGCTCTGACTGGGCGCACATGTTCCAGCTGTCACAGGTGTATTCTGGGAGATGCGGTTTGGTGACAGCCGTGACAGCACCATCTGGACCTGTCCGCATCGCGGGACGCCAAGTCTACAGTGACAAGCTGCAAGCAGCGCCGGGAGACTATGAGATGAATGTGCACATGCATATGAGGGACTTTGTGTGTATGTCTGTGTGTTGTGCGTGTGCGTGTGCGTGTGTGTGTTGTAGGTGGAAA
Source organism: Benitochromis conjunctus (assembly GCA_015052645.1). Taxonomy (NCBI): domain Eukaryota; kingdom Metazoa; phylum Chordata; class Actinopteri; order Cichliformes; family Cichlidae; genus Benitochromis; species Benitochromis conjunctus. The sequence continues at coordinate 2,081 of VOQK01000313.1, read as the reverse complement.
GCTTGGTCTTGGATCTGTGTTTCTTACTCTGTGTCTATATCTGGCAGTCCGGCAGCAATTC
>VOQK01000312.1:16837-28450 GCA_015052645.1 Benitochromis conjunctus | reverse complement strand
CCGAACTCAACATAACATTAAAATGCAAAGAAGGGTGCACTAGAAGCAAGCAGGACTGATTCTGGGAAGGTATAAAAAAGTATAAAACTCCCCCAAAACAAACTATGTCTTTAAGAATTGAAAAGTGTAACACTTGAAAAGTTACGAAAGGTGACAAGATACACATTTCTATGGGATGATGGATTATTATAGATGCAAACTGGCACATGGGGTTATTTAACTTGCTGGTCTTTTCAGTCAAAGCTATCTGCTGCCTACCTACAACAGCATCCTCTTTACAGCCCAAAAAACCCTGCAGCTCAACGCCGTGGCATCAGCCTCCCTGCACTGTCCCACCCTTCACTATGCCAGCATTCTCCCTCTCTCATCCCTTTAATACTGTGCCACATCCTGGCAGGGCTTTCCGGGGATTTGTGCAGAGAAAAAGGAGAGAGAGGGAGCAGGAGTCAGCAGAAGTCATCCAGAGGTACGAAGCATCACCCCCCTCCCCACCTCTTAGGCTCAGGTTTTGCCAGAGTGCTGTTGGTGCTCATTTCTGGCTATGGTTCTGTTATTGCTTATTTACAGCCATATCTAATCTGTGTAAGCCTAAGAGTTGGAACATGGCACATGAGCTGTACGGACGTCAGGTTTTAAAAGAATCAGAAAAGGATCACCTTACAATGCCCCAATTTCAAGGCCAGAATGAATCAGACTTGTATTCCAGTGTAAGGCTGGAAAATGTAAGATGTGCTACATGGACAACTTACCGGTTTTTGTAGATAAGTTGTATGCAATTTGTCTGAATTAATTTGGGAAATATTTTGTATAGTTGCAAGCACCTAAGCATTTAAATCTGTAGTACATCACAGGCTGCTTTATTAGAGCTACATTTTAAATATCATGATATTGTTTTTATAAATATTTGTGTGTATTAAACCTAAAAAATTTTCTGATTCTGCAACATTTGTGGAGAAATGACTTTAGTTGCAACTTCAGAACCTGTCGCACTCGGGCCCTGGTACTCTGTCACACAGGGGCAGATGGCGTATGGGACACGAGGCAGTACATCTCGAGTGTTATCCATCTGCAGTGCCAATGTCATTAAAGCTGCATGTTGTTTCATTGAAATGTGTGATTTGAGCACAAGGGAAAATAAACTGCAGAACAAACTTTGTGGGGCAGTTTACCTCTGTGCACTAAAACAAACAAAAATCCATCCTGTGTCTGACTCCAACGGTTATTCTACAAATATGTATCTTAGCACATTGAGGCTTTCTTTACTCTAAGGCTGTCAAAAATGTAAAATGCATGATTATTTTTCTTTCTCCATTATAGCTTTTTATCCACACTAACTGGGTATAACAACAGAAACAGATCAAAAACAAAACTGAGCTCAAAGTGAATGCATTAGAAAATGCCAGCTTTGTGGACATTATATATTTTATACATGAGACATGAAATCTCTTGATGACACAATACTCTGTGATGGACTTTGTTTTTCATCATTTCCTTCTTTCTGTAACTCAGAAACAGTTCAGTGAAAGCTTCTGTATGGAGATGTTGCAGTGGTGCTGGCTTAAGAATAAACTTTATCGTATATATTTTTTTCCCATGTATTCTGCACGGTGAACTCTAAATAATCATATCACAGTCTACTGATATATACAGAATTTAAAAATTGTATCCCCATTAGTGTAAATCTTGTCTGTGCCACAGCACAAAAGAATTACTCTCTTAACGAGGCCATTTTCAGGCAGGGTTTTTCTGTTAAGAACCAGTGAAAACAGTGGATTACATGTAAGTTTTCCCACTTTGTTATATTACGAGATAATAATAATGAAGATAAAACTATAAACAAAAGCAATATACACGGAAAAGTCAAGGAACCATTTCAATGCTTAATCGCCCTGCTATGTCAAGAGTGCCCGATTTTTACTTGAATTCACAGCTAGCGCTGTGGACTTTTTTATACCCTATCTTATTTTCTATATTTTTTTTTGTTTTGTTAAGCAGATAGACAGACAGATAGATCGATAGATAGAAGTCTCAGACTGCTCTAAACGCTCTGTTTTCTTTCTACTTGTAGCTCTGTATACGTGTATAACATGGCCACACGTCTCTGAGCACAGCACCCATCTGCTGTTCTTTTTTATAAGAAACAGCTAATCTGATTTATTTCAGCCTTAAATTCTTCACCCTCACTTTCACTATTAACAGAACTAAAACTGCATCATTATTATTATTATTATGTGTTCTAGCAAAAATATCAAAATCTAAACAAATTTTAATTGTTAAAAATGCCATACGAGTCTATTATTACTTCCAAAATATGGGAAAAACAAAGCCAGGAAGTCCTTTCCGTTGTAATATAATCATTACTAAAAAGTGTTCTCTTTATGTCTGTGATTTTCATCCCTGTTGTCTGCAGAAAATTAAGACACCGAAGGTGTGATGGCATCTATTCATTTTCCACTTGTTTAACTACGTGGTGTGATTATATGTTTCTGCTCATTTAATCAGTGATTTAGTCTGCAAATTTTGCAACTGCAATTATGAACCACGTATCATTTTCACTTTTCTCATTGGTAAGGCAGAGGATTCGAAACATTAGAAAGACTGTATGTTTTCTGGGCTAACCTGTCACATCGCCATTAGTTGGAGGTGGATGTGGTTTCTCTTACATTTTCTTTTTCTGCCTCACTCGTTAAATGTCTCCACACCTCTCCTTTGTGAGCACCACGCTAAAGCACAGGAAATTCGGGGTGAAGAGTTTGTCTGACTTACTGCGTTAGTTTGTTAGCGATCTCTTTATCAAAGAAAAAAGCAAGCAAAATAGTTTTTTCTGTGATAAGTATATGTACTATATTTACTTTTTATTTTAGAACATGTTACACTAGGTCTAGATGATGAAGTTAGCTGTAAAAAAACGTGCAAAATCAAACCATGAATAAGTTATTCTCCTGACATTATTAAAGGAGTAAATCAAGGGAAAGAAGGCTATAAAGGCTTTCTTTCCCCTTTCCGCTGCTTCTGTATTTATAGGCTTTACCAGCAGACAATCACGCATATATTTCCCCACACACGACCACACGCTGAGACCATTAATAATGAGTGTTGACTGGTAGCTTAGTGAACTGATACTGAGTGTAGAGGGGACATGGGAGGAGCTCAGAAAGATAAAAGGATGTTTATCTGGGGCTCTTGCATAGAACATTATGTCAGGATCAGGCAGGAAGTCACCCACAAAGACTACACAAACCATAATACTTTGCTGCTATTAAAAAGACTAAATGCTTCCAAATGGTGCGTGGTAATGCAAAATCTCCAATATTTACTTACTCACAGGCTAGTATGAATGTTTATCTGTGTGATCTGGTTTTAGATGGGTCGAAAGCAACATCAGTCACACATTATGTTCCAGTGGACATGCCAGTGTAAATAGCAAATGTGTGTATCTCTTGTTATTTAACATGACATTTGAGTGACAAATCATTTGGCGAACTGATAAGCCACACAACTTTGACTCACACCTGTTTTTATAATATATAAAGCACACTTTTATGTCCTTTATCTATAGTTTCATGAGATTATTTGCCTTTTTAAGCATTTTTATGGTGAACCTTTTAAAATAGTTGCATAGCTATCATTCTTCTTCCTTTCCAGTGTAAACAATATCCCTGCTGTGTGTAGTATGCAAGTGTGTTGCCCGTCTAGTTCAGTATTAACTAAAATATCTGTCTTTCTTGTCTTTTCATGTGCTATAATTTTAGTAGAGTGGTGTTTTTTTTTCTAATTTATTTATTTTTCTAAAGCTCGTTAACAAACTCCACCACTAATTTTGATCAACCGGACTGAGTAAAAACCATGTTTGCACCAATCAGACACTGGTTGCAGAGGAGGAGTAGTTCCTAAAGACTTCAGACGTGGTCAGTCTATGTCATGGACTTAATAATGGCATCGCTGGGCCTAGGCTAATTTGGCAAAAGAAGCTACTTCTGAAGCTTTAATGTCTTCTTCAGATGAGAACTGAGCAGGGTTTCCCTTCTGGCTGCTATTACGTTATAATCTTGTGTGTTTCAACAATCTCTTCTAAAAAAAAAAAAGCATAAAAAGAGGTATTGTCACCATGTGATTGCCCACATTACTCCCACAGCACTGTTTTGACCACTCGACGCTGACAATTAAATGAATATATATTTACCTTATTAGCTCTTTTTAAAACCTCTGTTATAAATAGATGCGTGACACTAATGTCTGTTTTTGTGTGTGTGTTGCCTGACTCTTTTTTCCCCACCCACCGCTTCCCCTTTTTCTGCTTTACATTTTGGTCCTTCCTCTGTCCTCTGTTATCCCTCCTCCGCTTTGATTTTGCTACCCACAGGAACTTCCGGAAGCATCTTCGGATGGTGGGCAGCAGAAGGATTAAAGCACAGAGTGAGTCAGATGTGTGTGGTTGATATGTTTGCTCAAATTGACTGTGATGTTCTTCACCCCGCCATCACAAGTGTTTTGTTTTCCTGTTTATTTTGGCGTGTTCTCGCCTGTGTGTGTGGCACCAAGCACTGCTGTTGCTTTGCTGGGATTTTTTTTTTTAAATCAGCATATTGTCTCTCTTTGAAGATTATGTATTGGTCAGTATTTGTTTGATAAGTTAGCGATATGACTGTGCATGTGTATTTATGTGTGTGTATGTGTGTGTGTGCAGTGTACAGTACGTGCTTTCTTGTTGCAGCACTTTAAATGTTTGTTTTTTTGGTTGTTTTTGTCGTAAAGCAAGAAAAAGAAATTACATACTTTTAAAAAGGTAAAGAATGAGGTAATGAGTGGCAGTGGTGGAAAAGTGTGTGTTTTTCTTTTTAAAAATAGTGAGCAGGGCATCACTAAGACGGGTCTGTGAGACAAATGGGATCATGGAGTCCTGTGACTGCAAGCTTTGAAGAAACTTGATAGATTGGATTTACTCATCCAGAGTTTTATTGTCTTTTATGATGTTAGAAAATATGGAAGTACAAAGAAAACACATACAGCGTGCTCTGACAAAAAGAAAATGGTGATCTTTTTATTTCTGTCAGCGCTCATAAATCCATGTGAATGTTCAAAATGAATACAGCCAGCTTTTTTAAATGAAAATCCAAAAATCTTTATAGTTTCTGTTAAAGCCATTACTAAAACCCAAACGTGACTCCATCTCCTGAAAATATGTGCGCCTGATTCGTTCACTGCAGAAATATATGAAAACCCCAAATCTTGACGCTGATGTCTGTAATCGCAAACTTGTTCCAAACCATTAGTTATCAGGAGGAAAGTGTTCTCATTCCTACAATACTGTGCAAAAGTCTCGAGTTATCCCTCATTTCTTTATATTTTGCTCAGAAAATAGGAAAAAGGTACAATGATTTATTAAAATATGTGCAAATATTTTTCCATTTATTTATAAGGCAAAAAAAAACGGAGATTCTACGATTCCAACAAGCTTGAAAGTCAGTATTTGGTGTGACCACCTTTATTCTTCAACACACAGTAAACTCCTTAAGAAAAGGCTGATACTGATACTATTCCACTGTGTGTGTTTTTCTATCTAGGTATGCCTTTACCGCTCTGGCAGTGTGTTTTAGATCGCTATCATGCTGAAAAATGAAGCCGTTGCCAGTTAACGGATTATACTGCATGTTGGCTCCAAATCTGACCCTAATATTTGGTGTTCATAGTGCCATCAATTTTCCCCAACAACCCCCTCACCTCCTTCACACAGATTGACAGTGGAAGCAAAAAATAAATAAATGTAGGGTGGCTCAAGGTCTCTCTTCATAGACACATGAGCGTTTTGTTAGGGCCAAGCTAACCTGAGCATAGTAACTTAACCTACAGTTTGGTTCTGACTTAAAAAATACACAAAGCTGTACTTGTTATGTTAAGAATATAAAATAGGACACATTTGAATGATTACGTTAAAAAGTTGAGCTTCTGAATGATCCGTTTATAAAAGAAAAGACGAAGAAGTGTATGTGAGAAGCAACGTGAACAACGTTAAGTGTTAAGTCAGGATCCATCGTCATAAAAAGTCTGTACAAGCCAAAAAATATGATGCCCTGAGGACCACTGTTGATTAACTGTATCAAACACTTTCAAGTAGTCTAAAAATATTCTAGGAGCACAGTGATTACTGTTCAAAGCAGAGCAGATTTTATCGCAGAGTAGCTTAGTGAGGCTGGTAGCACGAAGTCTCTCTAAATCCATGTCAATGATACAGGAACTGGAACGAGGAGAGGATGACTGTTTGTCTACTGTACAGTACGTGTTTGTTCGTTTGTACATGTAGGCAGTTTGTGCAGAGGAGAGATGCCATCCTATTTACACTATATTTGTGCACTTCCCCCATCCACCTTTGCGCTTTCATGTGTTGAAGATGGTGAGTGTATAGCAGAAACAGCCAGTTTGCAGGTTTCTCTCTCCCCGCCTGCACTAGCATTCGCTGAACGTAGATCGAAGAGTTTCAGCCGTTCCTGGAGTGATCCCACCCCTGTCAAGAATGACTCTCCTCATGAACCCGGAGAGAGTGAGTTTACGCAGTTTCACACATACGCACACAACAACAAACATGCAGACACCGACAAAAAGTTGCTGAAAGCTGCAGAGAGCAGACGCACATAGTTAGAAAGGAAAGGTTTACTTTTCAGCTAACCAGATTACAAACACTTAAATAGGGAGGTTTTACATTCTTTCTCATTATTGGCTACCTCTCATCGGGCTTCCAGAGTTCAGTTTTTGACCATATGAGGAAATCTGTGCTGAACTTGCCTCACCTTGATAATAGGGGGAAAAAAATGTTGCAAACCATGCTTTCAGTGCAGCTTCGAGTCTGAAACTTTGGGGCACAAAGATTACTTTTACATATACTGCATTTAAGCAATGTTTAATATGAGCATCCTCCTTGTAATTATAAGAAAAATTAGGACAAACCTAATAGGCCGCCTTTAATTTGTATGTAGCAAAATTTGCAGTCGTGAATGTTAGGCTGTTGACATAAAACTTTGCATTCAAGCAAAATGAGATTTATGAGCACAAAAACATTCCTGTGAAATTTAAACTGGTTTTAAACCCCCAAGATGAATATTATTAATACATGCTTGCAAGGAGTGTGTGTTTTGCTTCGTAACTTTTGTCAGTTTCTATTTCTAGCATTTGCAAAACAAAACAAACAAAAAAAAGGCTGACCTGGTTCTGTAAGACTCCATATTTTCAATTAAGTCACGCTGCGTCCCAGCATCATCAGCTGGCAACAACATAAATTAAATATCAACCTGACATCCATATGCAAGAGTGTCTATTACAGATGTTAACCATAAATTAAGTCTGACAGGACAACAGAAATGAAAATTGTGAGAATAAATTTCGGTCAGCGCACTACGCGTGCAGTCAGAAATTATCCATGCGTCCCTTTGTGCAATCACATTTTGACTGTCAGATTGATTACAGCTTGAGTTGGCTTCGTGCCCTGTCATTAATGAATTTCCACACTCAGGTGACTCACAAGAAGTTAAAAGCCACTTAGCATTTCTCATGAAACGCTAAAGGTCTGCTATTCAACATGTTGACATAAGAGTATGAATTGACTGAGGCTAAATCAGACGTGCCCTTGTATTACCTGTATTTCATCAGAGCGATCTGGCCAAGGTAGCAGCTATACAGCCCAAGACATCTCAATAATAATTCTACAAATACAACATAAAATATAAATCCACAACATTATCCATAATGTCAAAATACCCATAAAACATTAACTGACTTCTCAAAAGAAACACCCACAAGTCTTCTTCACTGCATTCCTTATTATGTTTTTAAATGCATCAGTAGATAGTGGCATGTTTAAATGGAGGTCTTTCTGTAAATTATTCCTTGTCCAAGGTGCATAGGAAGAAAATGTTGTTTTCCTCAGATCTGCCAGAACTCTAGGTACATCAAAAAGTAAGCATCTATAGGAGATTAGATGCTACTTAACAGCAGTGAAACTTCCCTTTCTGTCAAGTGTGACTACACATTTAATCCCTGGCATATCTGAATACATTAAAAAGAATTTTCAACAGTATGTCTCAGTTTCTCTACATGATAAAGAAGTGCTGTGAATGAAATAGTAAATCAAAGTAATCCATCAGCACGAGTCGTTGGGCTTAAGTTGTAAAAAATAAATGTGTAAATTTGAGGGGTGTAATTATAAAACAGAAGAAAGAAAGGTTAAACAAAACAGGAACTTTTCTGTAATTTCATTGTTTTTCCTTTACCCAATTACTTTGGTGTAGTATGAATGTAGTAAAAGCTGTAAAACCTAAGAAAATACAGTTGTAAGTCCATGCAATGGGCCAAATTGGAGTCTTTACTGGGCCAATTCTGGGCCCTTTGCCTTATGTTTGACACACATAGAGGTAATATAGCTTTACAGAAGAAAATATACCAGTGCTGTTTTCTTTGAGTGGTCAGTGATGGCCAACCCACCAAATCATTAAGAATGCGGTGGTGAGTCAGAGACTTTGCAATTGCAATAACAATTACAATCATATGACCCCGTATGAGCAAGTGCTTTGGCGACAGTGGGAAGGAAAAACTCCTTTCTAACAGGAAGAAACCTCTGGCAGAACCAGGCTCAGGGAGAGGCGGCCATCTTCTGCGACCAGTTGGGGTGAGAGAAGGAAGACGGGATAAAAGACATGCTGTGGAAGAGAGCCTGAGATTAATAACATGTATGATTGAATGCAGAGAGATTGAATGCCAAACTGGGAGCTGGTTCCACAGAAGAGGGGCCTGAAAACTGAAGGCTCCCATTCTACTTTTATTTATTCTAGGAACAACAAGTAAGCCTGCAATGCGAGAGCGAAGTCTGTTTTTAGTCAGTTGAAAATTAAAGTCACATTTCATGTAAAGTACATGTCACAGTGCTGTAGCGCTCTCTCTCTCTCTTGCAATAAGGTGACATTTTGTCGCTGCAGTTTTACAGCTCACTTCCTCCTTTGGCAGTACAAGGCCAACTAACACAGGAAAATCAGAATCTGTGGACACTCGTAGATGAATCGCACGTTCACACGTACAAACTGACTGTCTCTGCTGTCGACTCTGACCCTGTCCATCTGTCTGCGTATGACCGTGGGTCTTTTTCAACTTTGTGATGCTGTCTCTTTCTGTGAGTACGTCCTCCAAAACGGAGTGTGTCTAAGTCAAACCCTGTCAGCTGACTATTGCAGAAGTATGTGTCTCAGTGTTTCTGGAAGGCTGTGGAAGCTTGAATCATGCTAAAAACATGCTGTTTGTACGCTGGCGTCTAAGTTTGTGGTTTAATTTTTGAAATCGTCCACATTCATCGTCTTTCTGTCTTCCATAGTCTAATGAAAGATTAATGAGTTGTTTATCGCAGTTTAAAAGTGTGGTTGAGCCCTTATTTTTTCCTTTTTTTTTTGTTGTGGGGAAGAGTGGTGTTAAACTTCAGGAGGTTTCCTGGAGACTTTGATGTCAGTCTTGTTTATCATTTCCTCAGTTTTCACGCTGTTTCATTTCAATCGTCTCCTGGTGAAAAACTGATACATACCACCTGGTCACACATCAAAGACACATGGCTCAGGAGTGAGCAAATTCGTGTCTCTCATTAGTGCAGTTAAGGTAAACTTCACATCAAACCATGTACACAAAACAACAAGGAACGTAGACAAAGTTACAAGCAAATATCAAACACACACAAGCCTGACTTCATGTCTAACAAATCCACTGGTACAAAAATCCTCAGCTGTAAGAGAACAAGCCAAATATTGGGATCTACAAAGCTTTTAGCCACAAAATGGGTGGATCAGTGCGAACGTTACAGTTACTAACTTCAGTGGTTTTAACAAATCAAAAACTTGTTACTATGGTGTAACCTCCTCTTGCTGAAGTAAGATATCTCTGGGCATCGCTGCAATATGGAACCAAGCTTATTTCTGCTCTTTTTTTTTCAATTACTGAAAGCCAAATAATTACCTACCTGTTCACAAACAGAGGGATTTACTTATGTGATTTTAAATGCTAACAAACATTACCACATCACATTAATCAATACTGTGTTTCTATTGTATCATATTTCAGTAATAATACAGGTCCAATATAAAATTTAATGGTATATTATGCTCATTTATGGACATTGATCAGAAGAGATATGAAACAGCACTGACCACCAAAAATGTATCCATAGATATTTAATCAAAGGTTTTAGAACTAATTAAACATTTGGATAAATATTGTACTCGATATGTGTACTCTAACATGTCCCCACTATACAATAACCACTCTTCTCTAGACGAAGTTTGATTTTTCTAGCACATTTTTTTTTTAGTTGACACCTGAAATCTTGCTGCTGTGCCTCCCATCAGTCTTTTTTTTTCTTTTCCATTGTTTTTGCTACTGTCTGCTTTTTCCTATTCCACCTGTCATTTTTGTATGCCACTGCCATCATTAACAGCTCCATCCTTTCTCTCTCCCCCGCACTCACCTTGCTTCACTTCCTGGACACATCCATCCTTCATTCCCAGAGTTTCTCTTTCTCTGTCACCTTTCTTGCCTCCCACCCAACTTCCAACACCTTTGCGTACACTCTATTATCTCAGACCTTTTTTATCTTACATTTTCTGCAGGTGGAGACCTGCAGACCTCTTGTGGCACCCTGGATGAAGGAGGTCTCGATGACACTATAGACTGGGAAGAGGAACGAGAGATGGAGAGGCTGGCATGTGAGGGAGATGACTTTATACCTCCCAAAATCATGGTATGAAATAAAGGAATGTTATATATAAAATGTAACCTGTATAGGTGTACATTAAATTCCTTCAGGTGCATCATCCTTTGTTATTTTTTTATGTCCTGTTGGTTTTGTTCACTTTCAAAGATAAAAAGGAACTGAATTTGTTATTTTACCCAGATTTCTGCTAGTACTGGTACATTTTGCTAGTACTGGGTTGGACCGCCTTTTGCTTTTAGAACTACCTTAATGCTTGATGGTAGAGACTCAACAAGCTGTTTGAAACTTTTCATTGTGATTTGGTCCATGTTCGCATCGCAATGTTGCTGCAGATTGGTTGGCTGCTCATCCATGATGCAAATCTCTCATATCACCACATCCCAAATGTGCTCATTTGGATTGATGACTTTTGGCTGTGGAGGCCATTTGAGTGAAATGAAGTCATTGTCCAGTTCAAGAAAGCAGTTTGAACTGATTTGAGCAGTAGCCATCATCAGCATGGGAACACCTTGGTCATAAAGCGATGGATATGGTCAGCAACAATAATCAGACAGGCTGTGCTGTTTAAATGATGCTCAGTTGGTACTGAGGGGCCTAAAAGGTGCCAAGAAAATATCCCCCACACTCTTACACCACCATGACCAGCAGCAGCCTGAGTGTTGATACAAGGACGAATGGATCCGTGTTTTCATGTTTTGTGAGTCTTGGAGACTCATCAGACCAGCCAATGCTTTGTTTTGTTTTGTTGTTAGTTTTTGTTTGTTTTTTCAATCTTCTTTTGGCCAGTTGTGGTGAACCCCAGTGAATTTGTTCTTGTTCTTAGCTGACAGGGGTGACACCCAGTGTGGTCTTCTGCTGTTTGCCCCATGTGCTTCAAA
>VOQK01000310.1:5157-26800 GCA_015052645.1 Benitochromis conjunctus | reverse complement strand
AATACAAGCTGTAATGCTAACAACACGTTCACTGAGGAAGCAGTTTTCACACATGCATACATACAGTGAGCCTGAGATGTTTCTGCTGTATTTAAAATGTATTCAGTGCTTCAAAGAACAAATTTGTCATCTATTAACTCATTTGTTATTGCTGATATTATTCCTCATTCATCATATTTGTCGTTCACTTCATGCCCCCCTTTAATTAAACATGCACTCAGATGGAAAAAACAGAATTCGCCCCTAAATAAAGCTGCTAATTTTTAAATAGCAGCCTCTTTCCTCTCCCAGCATGTATTAATTTCTCCAGTTTCTGCTCTCAGGCTCATTTCGATGTGCCAGCCGTCTGTGTGGTTACCGCCTGCCAGCAAATCGATGCCTCTCTTGAGGTGAGCAGAGACGATTCTGTGTAACATCCTCTGGGTTGTTAGTTAATCAGGGAGTCAAGCATGCATGACCAGTGTTAACAAGACTGGGGAAACAAAGAGGGAAAGCAACGCAAAGTATGGTGGAAATGGAGGAAAAGGAGGAGGAAAAAGAAGGGTGTAGGGTAGGAGGAAATAAATGGGAGGGAGGAGCAACTAAAAGAAAGGGGTTACGTGCTTACAAGAGAAGGAGGAGGAGGAGGAGGAGAAGCAGGGAGGTGGAAGCAAGATGCAGATGTGAGGATCATATAGAGTCTGGGGAAACAGAAGAACAAGGGTAAAATGTAAAAAGACAAGACGAAAAAGTAACGTGAATAAGAGCAAAAGTGTGTGTGTGCGTGTGTGTGTGTATTCATATCTTTGTGGGGACCAAAAAACTGGAAGTTTACTATACTTGTGGGGACCAACAGACCTTATGGGGACGAAAATCACGGTCCCCACAAGTTTGAAGCCATTTTTGAGATTCAAAATGTAGTTTTAATGACAGGGTTACAGTTGAGTTATGGTTAGGCATTCATTTTTCATGGTTAGGGTTAAGGTAAGGGGCTAGGAACAGCATTATGTCAATTAGGTGTGTGTGTGTGTGTGCGTGTGTGTGTGTGTGTGTGTGTGTGTGTGTGTGTGTGTGTGTGTGTGCGTGCGCGCGCGCGCGCGTGTGTGCGCGTGTGTATGTTGTTTATACATGAAATGTTTGAACAGAGAAATAAAATTGATAGCTAGGAAATTCTTAATTGTCTTTCTTCTGTGTTACAGTATTTATTTTGAGGAAAACACAATTCTAATACGAAAAGTCTAACAGTCTGACAATCTTCTATTCTATGCTATTCGCTAATAGTCCACGTAGATATCCTATCAACACCTGCACAGCTCATAGCTGTAGCAATGGTTATGACTTGGCAGAGGTAAAAACCTAATTATCAGTGAGTTATACAAGAACTGGGGCCAGAGCCAACACTTAGCACCGATATTCTCTCTCTCTCTGGCTCTAATGTTCCCTTGGCACTGATCACTGATTATAAGCAGGACTTGGATGAAGCAGCATCTGATCAGACATCACTTCCAGACCAGGCTTTGAACTCTTGGGGGTGTTGAGGACCAGCGAGCGAGACATGATGGAAGCATTCATAATGACTATTAATAGTTTCTGAGCTGTCCTGTGTTGTTCTCTGCTTGAGGCAATATGAAGAAATGAAAATATAAATGATAAGAGCTTACAGACTATATTGGACAGACGTCCCCCTTCTTGTCGGTGCTCTTTAAAGCTCGTTTCCTTTGGTTTCTGCTTGGTGCAAATTTTTCTTATTGTTTTGACTTTTCGTTGTTAAAGATTTAGCCTCTGTGAGGATAGCATGCAACTAATATCGGACCTGGACATAAGAAGAAGAGTCATTTTTTCTGGAGGAGGAAAAGAGTTGAGAGTGATAGAAGAGGAGTGTATAGGATGATGTCGACCGCTGGTTTGTGAAATCCCCCACCTAGAGCATCGAGTGAGTTGCATTCAGCAGCTGACTGAGAAACTGAGTTGCCAGTCATATGAACTAAAGCATGCCCTGTTCTCATAAAAACTTCTATGTGATAACATTATATTTTGCAATCAGAGGAGTCACCCTTTTGCTGGCCAAAGCACTGCTGCTCTGATGTCCACTGCATGTCTGTATTTGGACACAAACTGAAATGAAAACAAGACCTCAGAGAACCTCACATAGGTATTTACTTGACAAAGAGAGCTCTGGAACTTGTAAGAGATCCAAGACAGCATCATTTCTATCAGATCACCAAGAAACAACTAAAAGCCATCTAGTCTTTGTGACAATTGTTCAGAGGGGATCTGGTGAGAGTGACATATTGTAGTTTTGAGCTTTCTGGGGTGAAAATTATCTCTGCAGAGTGTAATGCAACTAATATGTGAGCTCTCTTTGTAAAAAGGGTTGATAATGGATAACTGCATAAACGATAAAGCAAGCAGAGCAAATATACAGCAAGTCCTCACTGGGAATTGACTGATATTGATAAGCTTTTTATTGATACAGTACTATCATTGATTGGGTGTGGTTCATTATTGATTGCCTTAATTATTCCTGATCAAAAACTGTAGACCTACACAGGTTTTCAGCATCAAAGGAACTGTTTTTTTATCTCTGAGTGTGAACACAGTATAGAAACAGAATAGAGAAAAAGGCTTGCTCATGATTCACATGTGCACTGGTTAAATAAACTTAATAGTATTTGAGGTATACAGTGCTAGTGATTGGACAGTTTTGGCCTGGTTCTGAACCAGAAAGTGGTTCTTGAGTCCCATCTCTAGTAGCAATCACTGGAGTTACATTAGCTCCAGCAGTAATGTGTCCTTCCTGAGTTTTCCCTGTCAGGAAGGCTGTATGATGGGCAGAACTCAGAGGACATGATGTAAAAGGCAAAAACAGTTTAATTGCTGGACACAAAAATAAACATAATGTAGGTCAGGAACAAACAAGACTCTTACTGGAGAGCACAAGAGGAGTACGCACAGCATGAGGAAGAACACAACACAGAACAGAAGCAAACTCACAGATTATGGCAGAGTGGAGACACCTGGAGAAAAACACACAGCTGAACTGAATCTAACTAACGAGACAAGGGAAGCAAAACTAAACATAATGCACACGAAACGAGAGACTATCAAAATGAAACAAGTAGTAAGTGAACAAAGAGACCGGTAGGCAGACTTGATACAAAGACGAGCACAGAGATAAGACAGACTTCATACAGGAGACACTGAGGACAATACACAGACGAAACTAGGACAGACTGGACATGAAAGGAAACTAACGTATTGAAACAAGGAACAAAGGACTAGAAATAAAGAGAAACTCAGAGGCACTAGGAAATATTACACTTGTAAGACAAAAAAAAAAAAAGAATCACGAGTTCAAAAAAAGCTCGAAACACTGGGTGAGAGACCCAGGACCATGTACCATGCACGTAATATTCATGTTGTGAAAGACCACCATCAGTTAAGGCTGATCTGTAAATATCTGCAATGTTACAGCTAAGAATCTGTTGCATTCTGGTCAAACTGCTGAGAAATATAGTGCATATCCACAGAGGCAATTTCCATAGCAAATACTTGTATCCATCAACACGAACACCTCTGTTCACCTCTTTTGCTGATTGTTATGGGGGGGGGGGAATTCTGTATTGAATTAATAGAATCATTTGCAACCAAATAGAAACGTAATTAAGTCCTCCCCTGTGTTCTTCAAGGGCAAGAGCTCAATTTAGGGATGAGGAAAAGAGTAATCTGGGAGACTGGGAAAAAGATGGAGGAGGGATGAGAAAACAGCAGTACAGGCAGCAGATGGACAAATAGAATGACACAGTGAGACAGCACGGGTGAGAGAGCAGCAGACAGAGAAAGGTGAGAGATTAAAGTGAAAGAAAGATGAGATTGTAGGAGGTACTCTTGCAGTGCCAATCAATGCCTCTCTGAGCTTCTAATCTAATCGAGGTGACTCATCTGCACTTTGAAAATAACTCCCAGTAGACTCGTATTTAAGTTGAAGAAAACCACTCAGCGGTTCCAGGATGAAGAAAGGGATTCAGAGTGGTTGAATCGTAGTCATGTGGTTCAACAGCAGTTCATTTTATTCCTTGAAAACATGGTCGTGGTAGATCTGTTATTTGCACAATGTAATGACGAGATGGGACTAGCAAACAGAGGCGGGTAAGTAAAGAGCCAGAGGGAGAGGGGAGTAAAAAAAGCTGGACAGAGTGTAGAAGGAAGGGAGAGGCAACACAGAAGGAGGCGAGCTGACAGGGAGGAGGAATTATGCATCATTATAGTTGGAAGTAACAAGATTTTTATGCAAATCCACCTGTCTGAGCATAAATTGTGCAGTTCCAGGGGGAAAAAAAAACATTTCTGTTTTACTATCCGAGGTGAAAAATCAAAGCAAAACAAACTCTGACTAACAATGTGCAAGGTGACCTGCTGCAAGTAAATTCAAAAGACTGCCACTGAAGATGAAAATAAATTCAAAGTGCAAATACAAATGCAAAAACGTAGAATATCTTAAGAAGATTTTTGTCTTAAATTAATTTAAAAGAAAGTAAAATTTCATTGAATGTAAGGTGAAATATTTCAAAGCTTTGTAGCTCATTGCAGTAAGCTAAGTACTATATTTACACTCCACAAATTCATCAAAGAATTGAACAAAACATTCATCAAAGAGACACGAAGACAAGGTTTGACATGGTAGATGTTCACATTGCACTGATAACCATAACCAAGTAATCTTGATGTGTAACCCGAACCTAAACACTTATCCTCAACAGATTCACTATAGCTGTCAACAGGCAGAAGTGAGCTTCACTGACTCACCGATTCGTTTTATGGCCTCCTGCAGGGTAAAGACACGTGGACACTTCTCACCCAGCATTGACAGCTGAGGTTAACAGCAGACTGACTGACTGACATTCATAGATGGCAGACTGTTCTCATTCCCAATGTGTAACATACTGACAATTTGTCACGTCCCGAGGCGTCGCATAGGAATGTGAAAGGTAACCTTCAGCGTTCTCATGATATGCCCCGGATTGTGGATGGAATCCAACAGAAGGACGCTCCCAGCAGGAATATACGTTCCAGACATGTATTCCAACCCTAACCTTAACCACAACCTTAATCCTATTAGATGGTGTTTTCCAAAGCGATTCATGATGAGAAAGTAAAATATGTGTGCATGTCTACATTCATTCCAAACGGTTCTCATGTTTCCGAACACGTAACATACAAACGGGTTGTCTGGCCGAAAGCGTAACATACCGTCGATTTGTCGCTGTGTTGTAGATGGACAGTAGCCAGAGTTGTTTGTCCTACAGTGGCCACCATAGCTAGGATTATGGACTTAAATTGGGAGGAGTAAGAAAATATAAGAAAAATCTCCAATCTACTAAGCAAAGTGCAACTGTAAATTTAAACATGTACACAAATCACAGTTATTTGTTCCCTTACACTGCTACGTAAAGATGTGTTTTTATATTTTTACAGCATAATAAAACTATTAATTTTGGCCTCTATTGATAGTTTTCCTGTTCATTGAATTTAGCTTTGACTTATAGCTGCGACTAGGTGTACACACCTGTTAAACACTCTAAATGATCCACAGGATCACCACAGGATGACATTATGGTGACTACATCTGTTTACAACATACAGTCTGTAGGAGTCACTGTGAGTCACTGTATAAATCAACACAAACTACTAACCATTCAACATATTTTCTTTCAGAAAACTATTTTGTGAAATGTAAACACAATTTATAGAAGACAGGAGTGTGACTTCAGTGAATACACCTATTATTGAATTCATTGTTTGTGTGTGTATTCCTTTGTGGTTCTCAACATGTAGATCTTAAACTGCTTGTTACTCTCCACTGGGGCAGGGAGTTAAAACAAAAGCCCTCAGGATGTTGCTTTCACATTAATTAGCAGCTTTAAACAGACAAACAAACCCTCGGATGGCCATTCTCACACACACGCACGCACGAGCACACACACACACACACGGGAAACTCAAACAAGAGGCACTGCTACATAAAGTATCAAAAATTACCTTTAACCAAAGAGCTCAAGCTAAACTTCAATCCACGAGCACGCTCACAAACAAAAACACAACCCTTGCCTCCTTGGCAGGCACATCCGACATGGCTGCGGCCGTTTGCTCAGCTGCAAAATATTCTGTTTAATAATTCAGGACCTACTGCTCGGCTCTGCACCGTGCCTTGCACTATGGCTGAGTTCACCCTGCGGAAAACCCTACTGAGATACTTCCTTTCTCCCTCCGCCTCTCCCCCTCAGTCTTCTCTCAGTTTAACCTCTCCCTTTTTTCCTGTCCTCCTTCCTCTCTTTGTCCCCTGTGGGTGGCCCTCTTGCTCTCCCTTTGTCTCTGCCTACCTTTTTAAAGAGAAGTCATTCTTTGCCTTTGTGCCCCTCCTGCTCTGTCTATTTCTTTTCCTCTTAGCTGCAGTTGTATTCATCTTCCCATTCTCCTAACCAACATCACCCCACCTTTGTTTTACTGTTAATCACCCTTTTGTACTCCCTCTCTTCCTCTCTTTACTCTCGTCCACCACTCCTGTCTATTTCCATCTCTTTCGTCATGCCTCTTAATTTGTCACTTTTCTTCACTCTTCTGTCCATTTTTTCTTCCCCCGTCCTAAGCCATCCTGCGCTGATTCGGTACCTCCCTGCGGGGCTCCCCTACTCCCTTCATTCATCAGTGCTCTTCTCTCACTGTAGCCCAGCAGTATTGATTTGTAGCAGGGCAGAGCTTCAGTCGATGGGCACATTGAGGGAGGCGCCATCTGCGAGCGGCTTGGTGCTGGGGACTCACGGGGTTTCATGCAGAGATTAAGTTAGGACAAGCACACGGCTGGTTGGACTCATGCTTCTGAAACACCTGCAGGTTTTAAAGAGCTTCATCCTGGAACCATTTTAAAAGCTTTTAAGTAGGGTTCAAGGATTTTCTGCAGCTTTCCTACTCAATGCCAAGAAAGAGGTGTCACTGGTACGCTAGACACGAATGTGTTTCGTGATATAAATGTAATTTTATTATGATGCTCAATAATTAGGAAGAAATTACAGTTCAGCAAAGCCCAGCAGAGTCATAAATCGATTATGTTGGTACATAAGACATTTCTAATGAAGGTTCTCTTAATTTCCTTTAGCAAAGGGAATTACTGTGCTCCAGGTAGCCAAGGGACATCCTGTGGAAACTTATGAGGCATCATACAAGATTTCCTCTCAAGGTCATTGCTGTGACCTTGAGGCATCATTAAGACTTTGCTTAAGAGACTCCAGAGACCTTGGAATGCACTTCCACCAGATCTCCAGGCTACAAACTCTCTCTCTGCTTTTAAACCATGTTTTAATACCCATCTATTCAGAATTGCATACCCTTCATCATGATTTGGTCTATTTTTACCTCGATGAGCTTTTATAGTGTGACCTTGAGGGTCTTTAAAGGTGCCTGTGAATACAATTAATTATTATTATTGTTATTATTATTATTATAATTAACAATAATAATGGGAATGAGACACTTTAAATCATTTGATTTTTTTTCTTAAGACATCCCACGTTTGTCAGATACAATATCACACTTGAAAGCATTTGTTAGAGACTAAACCTTTGCCAAAACTGAGCCAATTCCAACTGTTCAAACTGTATGTTTTTTATTGTTTTGATATTTGTTGCCAACTTGGACATCCTTTGCTAAAACCTGGAAATCCACCACAGAAAAGTTGACCACAAAACAAAGTATGTCTAACTGTGGGACTCAAATATAGTGTTTCACTTAAACTGAACAACACAGTTCAACCACAGTACTATGCCAAGTACTGTTAAATACACTATACTGTGTCGTATGCAGCCTGCACCGTTAGGTTTGTGTTGTTCGGCACTAAATATGAATGAATAAGTATATCAGTAGAGCTGAGCATTCGGTGTCTACAGTTACAACAGCAGAAACTGATGAATATTGTGGTGCTGTCAAAAAGCAAAAATACTATCTAGCTGTCAAAGCGTGGCAGTATCGGCGGCAAAACATTGACACAAATGCAGGATTTAGGAGACAAAACATTAACTCCAAAAGCAGCTTTAATGCTAAAGGAGCTAGTATTCCAAAAGCAAGGAAAACAAAGAGGGAGCACCCAGGGCAAGGGGAGACTCAGACAATATCACACAGGGTAACAAGGTTAGGGAAAAGCAGGCGGGAACAAATCAGGAATAACAAGACAAAGGAAATTAACTCAATGCAAGGCACACAAGCCAAGAGACTACCAAAATAAAACAGGAAATGACTTTCACCGAGACAAAAACCCGAACATAAAAACCCAGACGCAGGACAGGAGAAACAGAAAGGGAACAACAAGCTTATAAGCAGCGTGAGAACCAGATTAAACAGCCATACTGAAGGAGGTAACACTGAGGTACAGCTCACCTGCATCTGATGCAGACACTGTAACTATCTTACTTCTGTTTGGCATTAGCTGCATGAATTTTTATAATTTTATACAATTATTTTACTTTTTTCCTTTATTTTTTAGAATTAACACAAAAAAAAAACAAAAGACATAAACTTTGTTTGTTTACTTTACATAAATGCACTAATCACCCTGTATATCTAATTACAACAAAGACTCAAAGGAAAGCGTTTCCTCTGGGTCCATTACCACTCCTGGCAGGCCCATTAAATAATCTCCTCACTGTTTACTGTTTACCTAACTAATTTATGTGCTTTGATACGACTCGAGCCTTCAGAGTTCCTTGTCAGGGATACAGTGAGTAATAATTAGGAGAAATCACTGTGCCAAACTCGGCAGCTGCTGTGGTTAACTTTGGCCCGTAAGTTCCACTGTGAAGTGAGTGGAAACAACTGCTACAGTGTTAGTCTGACATGTAGACAAGTAACTAAGTAAGACACACAGATTAACACGCTCACAACCAAAGCACCGACATACACGTAACCTAACTAATTTCAGATATGGCAGAATGGATTCAGCTGAGTGTGTCTGTTTTAGCCTTGCACGGAGACACCTGATCCCCTGCACTAGCTTGAATGTCTGATCTCCCGCCAACTCCTTCCCTCTCTTTCTTCAGTGAGATACAAGCACTTGAGAGCTACAGTAATTTCCTGGCCTTTCTTTGTATCACTATTACTCAATTTCCCCTGGCACCTCTTCCCTGGGAACATTTTCCATCTACGCTGCACGACTAAAACAAGATACAATGAGTTGCAAAACCCTTCTCTGTGCAAATGAAAAGACTAAACAGAAGCCTTCTACCGCCAATCTGGATTTATGCATGAACAGGACAAGAAATTATCCACATATATCCCCTTACTGCTTATTTCATGCTCTGAAAGCCTTTAGCTCTAACCTTATGTAGATTTGCATGCAAATATTAAGCACACTATTTAAGGTAGTATGCTATAGTTTTAATGTAGATACAAATTTGTTTATTATCTGCTTTGACATTGCCTATTTTTGACTTCCAGAGGATAAAACAAACAAACAAAAAACCCAATGTGTTCATTCCCCACTGTGTGTACTTGCTACTCTATTCAATACGTATGTTGCTGTCACTGACCTTGAGGAGGTGCTGATTCAGAGATATTTCAGGTGAGGATTCATTTTCAGTGTAGAGCAATAAGAAACTGGAGGAAGTAAAGGCCAGTGTGACAGACTGACGATAGAATGATATAAAATAACACAATGATGCATGCATTCATGCAAAGCCCTAACAAAGCAGCACTTAGAATAGAATAGAATAGAATAGAATAGAATAGAATAGACACTGGTATAGAGGTACAATGAAATTGGACTGTTATCTTTCCTATGCCCACTGAAAGGAAATTAAACAAAATTAGAAAAAAATAGATATCATCACTGCAACGGGAATAATTATATAGGGTGAAATAGATTGGACTGTTAGTGGACGGTGGTGTGGTGGGGGTTGATGGAGGCCACAGCTCGGGGGGGAAACCTGTTCCTCAATCTGCTCCTGCAGGACTGAATTGATCGTTTGCGTGATGGCAAAAGTTCAAATAGAGGGTGACCAGGGTGTGAAACGTCTGAAGTGATCGTTTGCTGCAGGTCTTCTTCCTTGGATAGTTGGTGTAGACATCTTCTAGATGTGGGAGCTCCAACCTTACTCCGCGCTGTGTGTCTTCACCATACGGTGTAGGTCCTTCAGCTCGGCAGCTGCACAGCTTCTGTGCTGCATCGTGATGCTGTTTGTGAGGATGCTGCAGACGTTTCGGGGGGAGCTGTGCTTGTTTCAGCTTCCTTAAGAAGAACAGTCTTTGTTGGGCTTGATGGGCTTTTGTGACCAGGCTTCAGGTGCTCTCAGACTAGATGGAAAGGTGACTCCAAGGCACTTTGGTCTCTCCACACTCTCTGCTTCTCCCTGTATGTGAAGGAGGAAGTGTGCTGTACTTTCTCTTCTCCTGAAGTCTTATTGGTGTTAAGATCCACAACAATATTTTTAATAAATGCAACAATGTAATTAATCATGCTTTATAAGTTACTCATCATGTTTGTCTTCATTATCAGCAACACACATTCCAAGGTGAAATATAAGGCTGTTTTCTCATCTACATTTATCTGTTGCACACAAGGCTGCCGTCGGCATCGATGACTTAACGCACTACCCATGTCAACATTTCCCAGTAACGTACAGTACTACGCAAAAGTCTCGAGCCACTTGTCATTTCTATAAACTGTGGTTTGTATACCATTGTGATTGTTTTTGCATCTTTCATTTTTTTTAACTTGCTGGTTAGTTTTAGATGCCTCCATGGTAATTACGTGTTTAGGGTTAGGGAAAGATTGTCATTTGAGATAAAATACACATATTCACAATACTGAAAGTTTAAAAAAGTTGCGATTGACAGATGTGTCTGATTAATAGCATAGCCTGAGGACTCAGACTCTCCCACCCAAGTATTTGCTAATTAGCTGCCCTAAATGAGAACCCACTGGCGGTTCATAGGACACACTAAACAACTAAACAGTAATGGTAGTGAATATTGTTGTAATTCTTATGAACTAAGCAAGAGTCACCACTTAAACTTCTGTTAAAGTGGTGACTCTTGTATTGTTTAATGGATGGTTTCAATGCATGAAGTGATGCTTGGATTCATTATAATTCACGTAGAAAGTGTCACATCCTTATGTGTACGCCGTGAGTGTGACTTCATCTGAATATAAGCTGAGAAAGTTGGTTAGCTGTTTTGTTTTGTTTATGAAGAACTCAGTCCTAAACAAATCCACAGTGCTGAGCTCCTGAGCACCTCTGACCACAGCGTATACCTCCCACAGCTAAATAATGAGCTCTGTGGAGACTGTTTTGCATAATCAAACTGAGACATGCAAACAGACAGAAATCTCTGAGATGCTCTCACACACACACACACACACACTGTGGGCTGCTATTAGTGGGAGGTAGGGAAGATTATTTCAGCTGTCAAACACCAATTATTGTGATATTTTGCAGCACATGATAAAAAATGTCATGAGCTGAATAAAGTTTAGAAATAGTTTAGAGCTGTAAACGTCTCATTAAGGGTCCCATTGTTATGCAAACATGCCTTAAGGGGGCACTCGCCCCGTACCCCAACACTGCTTTGAAATTTAGTTTGTGCTTTCTCAAAAAAAAACAATCGATTGTAAGGGCAGATGGGAAACGGAGGCTACAATTCAGACAGGTTTGTGAAAACTGGAAAGTAGAAGATTGAAAAAACACTGCCAGGTGGGATGAGTCAGTTACATTCGGCTGGCACTGTCTGAATTTGGTGTAAACAGGAAGCATGGATCTATTTTCTTTCTTTTTTGTGTGTCTTGTTTTATCTTTCCAACAGGTTTTAAAAGTTTCTAATGTGTCCAATTCATACATTTGGCCAAGTAACATTTAATGTAATTCTACTGACCGTCAAAAGGAAACGGCATACCCTGAGAGAGCAACCAAGCTCCACACAGAAAGCACCCAGTTAACCTACAGATTCATATTCCACCAGGACCAGCGTAATGAGCAATGGTAGTGCTAACCACTGCACCACCTTTCCAATATGTCAATCCTTTGATTTAGTTAAAAGAGACAAAACATGCCAGCAAACAGAACAGCGCATGAGAAATGTTGAAGGGATGGTTTCAGGGTTACTTTGATCAGTATTAGAAGTGAGCTAATGCAGGTCACACTTATTAAGATTGGCCCAATACTGCATTTAACCCCAATTTTAATCACCTTTTAAGCTTTTAGGTGCACAAGAGCCCAGACCCCACACACATATTAAAACACACATAGTTGAAAAATCCTGAATATTTACCATTCGAAGGAAAAACTTTTCTATCCCATCTAACATGAGAAAATATTGGACTTATTTACAGGGAAATCATTTAAGGCCAGTAGATACCAGTGAACTTGCATTTACTGTAAATTAAGCGTCCCTCGAGCAAGCTGTAACCAAAGCTGTGTGTCCTGCTCTGGAAAAACAATCACCTACTAGTCATGTCAGCTGACAGTCTGAGAGTTATGTGCAGTTATGTGTAATTTTTCTGGTACAGAAATTTGAGGATTACTGATTTCTGGATGCACAATGTGACAAGCAATCTTTTCATAGCAACAGGCCTCCTGTTTCATCATCATCATTCACCGTGGTAACAACAGCACTGAAGGCGCCGATAGGCTCCTCGGCTGAAAACGCTGTGTGATGAATTGGACTCAAAAGTGTGTGGCAGCTGAGGAAAGTCATTGAAGCCAGTCTAGCTGAAACTGCATGAAGATAGTGTGACAGTACGCCTTGAGAAAGGATTTTAACACTTGTGGTGAAGATGCAACTCTTCCACAGAACAACAATACTCTGTTCTCCTGCGCTTAAAACAAAGGGAAAACAGATTCTTATCGTATCACTATCACGGCTCTGACTTATCTCCACTACATTTGGACGTCAGTAAATGCTCTTGCTTTGATAAATTTAGTATGAATCTGCTTAAAGAATCATTTGCACTTCAGTCTACCTTACATCACAGCCCAGTTTCACTCATTCAAACAAGTCTGCACCAACACACAGTTTCATCTTGGTTAAAAATGAATGAGATATGAGTCATGACCAGAAACTATTTCCATCTATTTTGATTCAGAGTTGTCGCTTTCCATTAGCCTTCACCTCTACCTCTTGAGAGAGTTAACAGCAAACTACAGTCAATGGATTAGAGTTGTGTATGTGACTGTGAGCTGGTCCTGTCATAACAGAGTAAAAAAAATACTGCATTTCTGGCATCTTTGAGGTAAAGCTAGTTTTGACCATACACCCTGTCCAACATCTCCTTTTAATTTGCTCTTATAATTCCTTAAATTAGAAATGGTTCCATAGCTTTCAACCTGCCACCATCTTTTGTGGGATGTGGCCATATTTTAATTAGTTGATGGAGTAACAAGTTATCACCTCCAATTAGCTGAACTGACACCTAGCAGACAGCTAGCAGCAGCAGGACAAGTGAGCTGTTATAAGTAAACTGTATGCAGAGACCAGTTTTTGTACTACAGGCCTTAAAATGTGCATTTGTCTTGGGACTAACTCTCTTTTAGAGGCAGCCTCCAGTGGCCACTCATGGTACTGCAGGCATTGGCTTAATTTTAAACGCTACATAAGCATTTGTTTTTAGGGGTGTTTTTTTTAAATGCTGAAAATATAGTAAGGGCATGATACTGAGGTGTTCAGTAGCTCAATATCAACTGCCTTATTTATTATACATTATATTATAGACTATATTTGCCTTATAATAGCCTTAATGATTACAAACTAGTGACATTGAGTTTTAAATTTTTTCAGAGGCCCCTAAACTATTCTTAAGTCTCCAAGTTCATCAAATCCCTTTTCTTTACTCCTTATGTATGCCTTAGTGGCAACCTGTATTAGGATTTGATAAGGCACTTTTCCTAAACCACCTTTTCCTACACTATCTCTCACTCACATTTGTTTACCGTGAGCGGTTAAAACCACCCATTAAAAAAAAAAGAGATCAATCCATTTGCTGAATAAATATAAGCATTTACACCCTGTGACAGTTCACATCAGGCAAAGTCTTCTCATTTGATCAATAATTTGTGGGATCTATCCTCGACATTTTATTTGTTGTAACAATCACACCCGAGACTGAAAGACAAAAAAGAGAAACAGAAAACAAAATGTTTCGCTGGCACAAGCACAAATATAGGCTGGTATTAGTAACTACCAGGCAGTCGTTCTCATCTTCTTACACCTGACTTTCAGTGACAATAACAACATGCAGTTTTTGCATATCATCACGTAGCCTCCCTCACTCCAAGCTGAGTGAGGGAGACAGTGTATATACAGTGTGTGCTTTCAGTGCTACAGGAGCTGGGACACCTGGCAGCTTGAATTTCATTTCTCATTTTTTTTAACGTTTTTTTTTCTTGGCATTAAGTGAGCTGAGGGAAAAAGACACATAGCCTAAGCAGTGCATGCACCATTATCCACAGCCGACAACCGACACGCCGCACAACAGAAACAAGATGAAACGAAAGTCTTACTCAAAGCGTTTCTGGCTGAGGTGCAAAGGTTTACAAGCCTGAGTGACAGTGATTGTTGTTTTTGGTGCTTCCAGTGAAGGATTCACTAGCATTTTGTCAACCCAGTCTTACCACATGTCTGACATAACACCCACCTTCAGCGTATAATCCAGTCAGTGTCTTAGTGTAGTGTGTTGTCTGCAGACTGTTGATTCACTAAAACATCCTGAGCCACAGTTATAAAAGACTGAGCCTGAGATTGTGAAAGAAAAATCTATTTTTGGTTTATCGGCCAGGATTACGTTTTTACACGCACACACACACATGCACGCATGCACACACGCACACACACACACACACACATGCACGCACGCACACATACACACACGCACTTGAAACAGGAGACTAATTTGCACTCAATTTTCAGGGACCTCTTGTCGAGACAGCCAAACCTACTTGGATTCTGCCTGTAAGTGCTTCACCCTGTGTTATTGTGTGTGTGTGTGTGTGTGTGTGTGTGTGTGTGTGCGCGCGTGTGTGTGTGGCTTGCTTCTTGGGTGACACGGATGGATCGAGATGGTGCCCTCAAACCTTCCAGGTTCAGACTGCAGCAAAGATATCATCTACCAACAACCTGATATTATTTTTATATGAAAGAATGAAAGGACATTTGCAATTGGTCAGTTTTTTCTTTGTTGTAACTATGCTTCTTGGCAATAAATCTGATACCTCTGGAAACCCTGTTTAGTGCCCCTTTAATGGTGCCACATTTGAAAGGAAAATGCATTTGTGGGTTGAGCAGCAGAGTTGAGTATGTGGGTTGCACCCATCAAAAACTCGCCAAATCTTCTCTGCCAGTGCCACACAGCATGTTCTGCTATGGACTCTTATTTCATGTCATTTATTGGATTGGATGATTGAAGTCTGAAGAAATTAACAATTTAAAAAATGTATTAATTTAACAAACAGGGGCCCCAGTGACATGTAGAAGAATCATACACAGGAACAACAGCCTGGTGCGTCATCCTCATGCCGATTGTGTTGGTCACTCTGGCACCGACAGAACGCTTAAGCTGATCCCACAAGTGTTCAAGGGGGTGGAGGTCAGGACTGCAGGCAAACCCCGCTCTGTAACTGCCAGTGGTTGCAGAATATCATCTTGATATCTCTCTGCATTGAGAGTGCCTCCAATTACAACAAGCCTTGTTTTTCCAGTGAGGGAGAAGATGCCCTTCACCATCACACTGCCTCTACCAAAAGCTGTTACCCTGTCAGTCCAGCAACCAGCATAGCGTTCTCCATGTTTTCGCCATACTTTGACCCTACGACAGCGCAAGGAAATTGTCTTCTTCTTAGGATGTCCAGATAGATAGATAAGTAGCAGTCCATGTACCATGAGTGGGAGGTGGGTTATTGTCTATTCAACACTCATAAAGAAGACATTATGATTCAGCAGTGGCGAAAACAAATGATCCCAGAAACACATAGGGTACATTTGTTAACTACAGATACTCCAGGGAGTGTGTGTTTAGCCGGTGGCTTTGTGGCCTGCATGAGTTTCCTTTGACTCAGGCTGAAAAAATTGCATAAAGTTCCTCCAAAAGAACCAGAATGTGTACATGAATTTCCAGAGACTTCTGTTCTACACGTATTCTTTTGTTAAGAGATGAATAAACAGCCTGAACGCTAACAGTAAAGGTAAAACTGAAGATCCAGTATTCATCTGAAGGCATTTCATCCACTGAAGTATAAATGTACTCTAGCTAAATCTGCACCTTTGGATTTAAAAAAGAACATTTTAACATACTATTCATTTCCTGAACCACTCAAACTACTTCTGAATTCCCCAGTAACTATCATCAATGTTCAAATGAGTCAATATATAACTAGATTTTGTTCAAAGGAATAATACTCCTTATCATTGGAAACGGAGTTACCACTACCATTCACCGCTGTTGCTCCAGCTGCCCCGTGAACAAGGAGATAAACTATCTCTGCCCACATGTTGTGAACTTCATCACCCCTTTACTTCTTCCCCTCTTTATCCTGTCACCTTCATATTCTCTATCTGACTGCACTTCCTGGCCCTTGTGTGTTCTCCCATGCACACCTTTGTATTCTGCGTTAACATAACCCTAACAGGTCTAAGCCAGAATGATGAAGGAAGAAATTGAAATTACACTGCAGAATGAAGATAAATGACTTGCCCGTTCTTTCTCGCATTAATTTCCTTTCTCCCTTATAGGTTTCTCCAATAGTATTTACCTATTCCATCAGCTCTGTGGTATAGGCTCAATAAAACATTCATGCATTAAGGGGAAAATTAGGCTTTCCCAGTCACTTTTTCCCTGAGGTCACCCTAGTCAGCATATAATCTGTTCCCTGGAAACAAACTGCAGAATGAAGAACCCCAGGCCTGTTGGTAATGGATCCAGTGCAAGCATCAGTTTACCATTGATCACACTGGACCTGGCTGTTGGGTGTTCCTGTAGCTCTCCTGTCTGTTCCACTGTGTTATCCCACTGCATGAGGAAAGGGGATATCTAATATAAGAATGCATATAAACACATAAAATCAAAATAATTTGTTCCATTTCTGACTTTTGTTCATAACTTAAGGTTTGTCCTTCACTCTGTAGGAAACAATAGGAAACTTTTGAAGGTTATTCAGTGGTCATACGTGTGAAACATAAAACCCTCACAAACGTTATCGGTGTTCTTTCAGTGATGTACAAAACATATCCAAATGTATATGAGACATACATGTAATTTTGCCTGTGGCCTGTGATGTTATATACATCACATGGACAAAAAGTATTGAGCTACACCTCTTTGAATCATATATGTATGAAAGCAAGTTCCTAGTCATGCAATTTGACTTTGCAAAAGAAACGGTGGTTCTTAAGGCACTTAGTGCATTCAAATTTCCAACAGTCTACTGACTCAGTAACTGCACAGTCCCAGACCTCCTCTGGCATTAACATGAACACAAACCTGGGCGTCAGGAGCTTCATCACATGGCAGAGGAGCTCCTGTAGGTGTAACGCGCAGGTCCCACTGCTTTTGTCCATATACTAGACTGTTTCAGTATCAGTCAGTCAGTTAAATAGAGACAATCCTCCTGAATAAAACGCTGCTGAATGGCACTACTCAAAGTGCCAAAAAATAAACCTGAAAATCTCAACAGCAATGTCTCTTTCCAGAAATCCTGACTCGGTTATTCAATAAAAGCATTATTGTAAGGAGCTTCACATAGGAACTATTTTCTCTTGAATTAAGTACAGAAATTAAAAAAAGACACATGCAGCTTACTAACATCACAGCGCAGACAAAATTAAGACCATTAATCTTTATATTTTCCATATTGTCACAACTATTATATGCAGATACATGTTTAGGAGATGTTATTGGGCAGAAAGAAAACATTTCTGCATAAAAAAATGCTAACGATGTTCATGGAAATGCTGTACAGAGAGATTGCTATGGCACGTTGAGTAGACTTTGAGTCATCTTCATTCTATGTGGGACAAGGCTGTCCATTATCTGTGAGCTCGGCCTGGAGGCAGGCTTGTGTGCTTTTGAGGACACACAAGTGCTAAGCTGTTCCAGGGCAGGTCGAAAGCCAGAAGCCAGATGGACGCAGGCTCTGGCCCCACAAGCTGAGCATAGAGGTTACAACCCCATCCTGTAAGAAAACCTTGTCTTAGGGAAACTTAAGAGTCATTTAGCTCCATTATACTTAATGGAGCTTATACTTCCATTATACTGAAAATGTAAATGCATACAGTGGGTTGTTTCACTGGGAGTTCACCAATATAACTGATATTCAGTTCAGTTCAATTCAGTTTTATTTACATGTCACCAAATCACAACAACAGTCACCTCAAGGTGAATTATATTGTAAGCTAAAGCTGCGACAGTAATACAGAGACAATCCCAACAATCAGACGACCCCCTATAAATAAGCAATTGGTGACAGTGGGAAGGAAAAAATCCCTTTTAATAGGAAGAAATCGCAGACATAACCAGGCTCAGGGAGGGGCGGCCATGTGCTCCACCCAGTTTGGGGTGAGGAGAGGAAGAGGGGACAAAACTGTGCAAAGTAATAACTAATGATTAAATGTGGAGTAATGTGCAAACACACAAAGAAGGATAAACAGAATTACAGAGCAAAGTAAATATATGCAAAAATTATGACGTGAACTTAATTAGAAAATGATTGTCATTCCTCTTCATCCTCTCGTGAACTCAAGAGTATTTAATTAAGATGTGTGGTTGATGTTTTGAACCATTAGGAAGATAAAAAACAAACTTCCTTTGCTCAGCACTTGAGTGCCTCACATGGGATCGAGTACAATGCTGCCTCCACTTGTGTTACAGGGTGATTAACTGAGGCGTCATTAATATTTAACGATATTCACAGGACTGCTTTGCTCATGTCTAGATCACATGCAGCTGCACGTGACGCAAGACATAGAGCCAGGAGGTGAAGCTGTGGGCCTCAGACGCACAACACCCCAGCAAATAAGGACAAACCAGCTGCTCTGAAGTATCTGCATCCTAACGACTGGTTTTCTGTTCATGTATTTATTTTCAGCGCATACCTGCTTACTCGTGTTGTGAAATGCTACACCCTGACGCTGTACTGCAACCACACCGTGTGACTAAAACGAAACATCCTGAACACACTTCCACTTTCTCTCGCAGTCTCTTCTGACACTTTCGTTTTTCTGATCTCACTGCACCACCTCACTTCTTTGGCTCATCAGTAAGGAGCAAAAATAGTCAAGTGGTGCTGACTGATAAAAGATGGTGTGAGGATGCCTAGAGAGGCTGTCCTATAATTATGCTGCAGATGGAGAGTTTCTGACAGCCAAGCAAATACACAGATAAGACATTCCATGGTTTCTGATTAAAAAAACAACAACAAAAAAAACGCCAACCCAGAGTTCCCTGACGCATCAACAGCACGGCAAGGTATGGCAGAGAGGTGCGAACGAACGAGCTGTCCAGCGTCACTGTGGAGAGTTGTCTGGTTTGCAGTGTTTGACAACAGTGGAATCAAACTCATTCAAATATTAAAGGTGTGTGCCTAAATGTCAGTTTGCCTCAGCTGGAAAATAAAGCACGTCTTACTCTGCGACAGCCCTGCAGCATTGTTAAAACAATTTCTCCTGAGCCACGGATCGATAGTGCACTGTTGCTGCAGTGAGGTAGCTTATCTTCTGTGGCTTCATTCTTAAAATGGCAGCAGGAAACTTTACATATAGGCATCCCGAAGCAGCGCCTGTAAGTAATCCAGAAACAACACCTTGACCAGAAAGATAAACCTGAGCTGTTAGTCCACTCACATTACTTCCCCTCTGCACAGATTCTTAGACTTCATACATCCTTAAAAGATTTGAGTAAGGTTTATTCCTTCCACTTATTCCTTACTTCCTGATTTGAGCTGAAAAATATCTTTAACATTAACTTCAACAAACTCTATCTAGCAGATAGAGTCCCATCAGCCACATCAAACCCAGCGTGGTTGTAAAACCTGACTGTCTGTCACAAACTGCAGATGCAATATGAGGATTAATGTAGTGTGAAACCTAAACAGAAGTAGTTCAGCGTGACTAAAAGGCTGGGATGGACAGGATTACCTTGACAACATTGGAAAAGCCTGAGTCCCAGTGGAAACAGGTTTAAAAGGTTAAACCTTATTACAAAATGGCACCATTTGTAGACGAGGAGATTGCAGTGAGTTATACACAAAAAAGCAAGTTTCACTTATCAAATTGATCTAATTACTTAATCTAGTTTTGGGGGGGTTTTTGCGATTCGCTAAACATTTCCACAAACAAATGTCTGCATTAAATGGAATTGAATCAGAGAGGACCAAAAATTATTCTGTAAGCAGCTTTAGTGAGAAGTTCATTTCTGTGTGTCTGTTTTCATAACTGATTTAGCTCAGAGCCAACTGACGACTGAAGTAGTTTAATACACCGTGCATGACCACATGGTATCCACTGAACATCAAGGGTTTGTAGCAGAGCACAAGGGTGTGCATACAAAAAGACATGCACGCACTTTTGTTCAAAGGACTTGTACATAAAGTTACACAACCAAACCAAACAAGTGCAGCTCAAACGTAATAATCCTGGAAGACGCCCGTTTATAAGTCTTACATCTGCATTTAAAGAAAATGAAAGATCCGATATGTCACATCAAATACCTTGTCCTGTCCTAACAACCTCTCCCAGTCTACATTTTGTTAACTCAATTTTACTCAACATTTAGCACAACAGTTGTGCTAAACTGTACTCAGAACACTGATAACATACTCAGAACACTGTGGCCATCTGTGTACACAAACATGCCACTTTGTGAAGTATAGCAGCAGTTCAATATGCTTATGTTCACGATGATGAGCAGAAGGTCAAACACTATTGAAGTGGGGAAGAAAGATGACTTGAACAGGGCATAGCTGCTGGTGCTAAAAGAGCTGGTCTGAATGTTTTAGAAAACTCCCATAAAACTCTTGGGTTTATGGAGAATGGTCTGAAAATGAGAAAGTATCCAGTGAGCAGATGTTCTCTGGGCAAAAATGCCTCGGTGAAGCCAGAGGCCATGAGAGAATAGTCCGACTGCTTCAGGCTGAAAGGAGGGCTAAGTAACTCAAACAATCACTTCGAGTTACTTTGATTCACAGCCAAGGTATGCAGAAGAGCATCGTTGTATGAAAGCATGTCAAATCATGAAGCAGATGGGCTTCTGCATCAAAAGACCACACCAGATGCGACTTCTATTAGCTAAGAGCAGGAAACTGAGACTACAACTTGCTCCAGCTCACCAGAATAAGATAGAGAATTGGAAATAGCATGAAAGCACAGCTCCATCCTGCCTTGTATCAGTGGTTGAGGCTGGTGATCAATGTGTAGTGGTTTGGGGGATATGTTTTGGCATGCTTTGGAGCCCTTGGTACCGACTGAGCAACACTTAAATGCCACAGACTACCAAAGTATTGCTGCTGACCATATCTGTCCCTATTGCGGCTCCTCCAACCAAAGGCCGCGGCAGGCTAAACATGAGGACGCAGTTGACTCGCAATATAAACACATAAGACGCACTTCCTTGGTTTCGCTCCTTTAATTCCGCATGGTA
>VOQK01000304.1:43133-60634 GCA_015052645.1 Benitochromis conjunctus | reverse complement strand
AAGCAGTGGTCTAAAAAAAAAAAAAAAAAAAAAAAATAGTGTGCACAGCATTGTCATCAGTGCCACCATACCAGGCTGTTGGTATGCTGGGTGCCGGTACACGTGTCCAAGCACGGTGTATTTGATATTCCCATGTTGGTGTTGTTCTTGCATCATAATAATTATTTTCTTGTTGTGATGTCATAGCTTTGCAATGTGGGGAAAAATGTCCTTGATAGTATAAAACCCTTCTAGACCAAAGATCAGCATTTCAAGTGTTTTCTTTATTAATTTATACAATATAATAAATATACTATCAAGTCAGGCTTGTTGTTAGCCAAATTTACGTTACTTATGTTGGTTTGCTGCAGACTTTAATAGGCGTAGCTAACCTCTTGAATGCTTAGACAATGTCATTGGTCAGTTGCGATGTTGATCCTGCACCGACATTATTTTGCAGGAACAACACCAACACGGGGATATCAGATCATGCGTCCAAGCACCATCATTGATCTGATTGTTCTGTTGGAAATCTGAGTGGATGGAGGTACAGAGATGATGTGCTCCAACCTGTATTTATGATGTTCTTACTGTAGCACTGTGGCTATTTCAGGAGGACAGTGCCCGCCCCCTCTCTGCCAGCAGTAGAAAAGGCCTTTCTGAATCAGGAGCATAAACATTTAGTCCACATATGTCTGCTATTAAACATGTCTGGGACATGCTGGGTTGATAGACTACTTAGACTACAATGACCTGGATGACTGAGAACCTTCACAGACATATTGCTTTAAAGTTGTATTCTTTCTAACAGCCAGCAGGAGGCGACTTCTCGGGTTATAAAAAAGTTTGGGTACATAGAAGTCTATGGGAAAACTATCCTTCGGCTCTCTTGATCTGTGGCCTCAGAAAACACTTTTCCTAATGTGTTTATGGTTTAAACTGATAGTTTTAAGCCTTACTGAAAACAACATGATATTTATTTTTAAGTTATGGTCCCCACTATAGTTAAACTAGATGGAAAAGCAGAGTATGCTTTAGGGCTGGCCAACCTTGTGGTTGTTACTATATGAGCATGAAGTGTACCTCAGTTTTCCACTTAGATTAGCCCCTCACTCATCATGTCTGGTATTAAAAACACTAAGCTGACTCAAGCCTTGGCTACAGGACTTTAATAAACAATTCAATAAGCATTTAATTGATGTAGAAACCAAGGTCCCTCAATGAATCAAATAC
This sequence comes from Benitochromis conjunctus, assembly GCA_015052645.1. Classification (NCBI taxonomy): domain Eukaryota; kingdom Metazoa; phylum Chordata; class Actinopteri; order Cichliformes; family Cichlidae; genus Benitochromis; species Benitochromis conjunctus. The sequence continues at coordinate 59,422 of VOQK01000304.1, read as the reverse complement.
CAACTGATGTAGTTTCTTTTAAACCTTACTTAATTTTCTCTTTCTGTGTTGTTGACATAACTGACTTCATTTCTAAGCAAATGTCGCCCTTGAACACTTCCTTCCATACAAATCCCTTTTGGGGGGGGGGTTGTTTACAAAAATCTGGCCCAACGCCTTCGTTTATTTTAAGCGCGCAACCTGTTATAAGGAACTGAGAAAGTCAGATGACGTCGTAGATTCTCCACACGCTGGCAATTAAAGAACGATTAATATGAGAAGATTTAAAAGTCTACATCTCTAAGGTTCTGTGTGTGCATTATAATTGTTTTCTGGCTTGCAGTCTTTTTTTTATTTTTATTGGATGCGGCACATAGTCCCAGTATTAAAAAACAGAAGCTTGTTTTTTTCCCCGACATATAAAGATTCTGTCTTCTCATTTTTTTTGTCAGATTATTGTAAGTGAGATTTATCACACATACCGTACTGTCCTCGGGGGCTCACAGAAACAGTGATATTTCTAAGAAAGTGCAGACACCTTGTGAATTTACAGACGAGCTGCGCTCCTTCTGCGGGGCTGCTGAGGACAAGCCGTGTTGGTGTAGCGTTAGCTCCATATGCCTGTCTGTTTTGTTGTCTGACTGTGCATCTGTCTGTCTCCTAGTATTGCTCATGGTATTTGAAACTCCAGATGGATGAATGCAATTAGATGTAATATGCTAAAAAAAAAGCAACTAAATGTCAACACATCTCCTTCTACAGCTTTAGCTCTCATTTGTTGCCGCTTTCAAGCCTGCCTGAATGGGCTCATCTCAGTCTGAACATGGACCATTGAGTTTCTCTCATTAAACAGAACAGCTACTCTACCCCCCTTTTTGTCTGCATCAATATTAGCTCTTGTGTTTGATGTTAAAAATATTTACAAAGTCTACAGACACGAAGATCCAGCCACATCCTCTTTTAAATGCCTCGCACACCACGTGGATAATGCAGTCTTGTATAATTTAATAGTGAGGTGGTCACGTGAGTTATCCCACAACACAGCAGCTCATCAGTTAGGCTTGTGTTTGCTTTAAAAAAAAAAAAATCTTCAGCATTGAAAACTGACTTTGTTCATTCATCAAAACAAAAGATGGCCTCCTCCCTAATTTGAAGCAGTTTGATATTGTCAGTGTAGTCCAGGATAAGAGTTTGATGGAATGGAACAAGGCAGCCACTAAAACAAAGGACAAGGACACACCACGAGAGGAAGAGAAGTGATGCGTGGGCTTGTCGTCTTCTGTAGTTTCTCTCTCTCTCTCCTGGGAGCCAGTTAAACACACATCTGAACTGCAATATTCAGGCAGCACAGCCCAGAGTTGGAGGTGGTGGGCTGCAAACAATGAGTAACATCTGGGAGCTGTTATTTTGAACTATCACCAGCAGAACTTAATGTGACATGGCTTAGAGCATTACACACACACAAAAAAATCTATAGGAACACAGTCACTGCGCAGAAAAAAATAGCATTTATTGGATTGAGAATGCACGCTGCCTCATGTGTTACAGCTTTGTATATGCATTATGTCAGTAATTCTAGTGTTAATCATGAAAACATCAGCTGTAAACCCTATTATTTATTTTGTTATATTTGAAGTATGAGTCTTGCATCAGTATTGAAGGGTCAGAAATGATTGCTGCTCTGCTCCAGCTGGCCTAAAGTTTACACTGTTGCAGTCTGGCTGCTGTTTCATGACAGATGTTGGAAGGAAGACAGGCATTTTTGATTATGGCAGCAGAAAATGCTTTATCTCAAAATTAGATGGATGGATGGATGGATGGATGGATGGATGGATGGATGGATGGATGGACAGATGGATAGATGTAGTGGGGACTTTGTCAAAATTGATTAAATGAATGCAGAAAAGTACAATCAGATTTTGATCCACCATACAATCAATCATCCATCCATCCATCCATCCATCCATCCATGATTGGCAGTGGCTTCATTTTTCAGTGTGACAATGATCCCAAACATACTGCCAAAACAGTAAAAGCATGCCTGGATTATTAAAAAAAAAACAAAAGTCACAAAATATAAACAAAAGGGCATTGCAAGACTGTGCATGAGTTTACTATGACATGCACAGGGATTTGATAACTTAGCATCTTTCTTAGATTTGGACATGTATCAGTATGTGTGGGAGTGGTTGACGTTCGCGTGCTCATGCTGTCTCCAGCATTGCTGTTGTGACTGAGATTGCTTGCTTTTAGTATAAGGTGTAACAAAAAGCAAAAAGGAAATTTTGTTTGTGTAGGTTTTCAGTCATCCAGGGAAGAAAGCGACTGGACTCCAAAATGTCTTCAAGAAATTTAAAGAAGTCCAGTCGCTTTCTTTCCAAGCTCCTTAGACTACAGTGACCTGGCTGACTGAGAATCTATACAAAAGCCCAAATTAGATTTTTCTAGGGAAATTCTTGTCATATCATTGATGCTTGTTGATGTACGCTGTGTCACCCATACAGAATGCCAGTCCTCCTCTTCTGTTAGTATTCTTTTTAACTATATACTGACATTTTCTTCCCTTTTTGGGAGATATGGTGAACATGCAAGAACAGTGGTATATTACAAAGGACAACATTAGCTCTAAGTGAAGCTGTGTCTCTCACTTTCAGATGAACATAATAAATCTTTGCTATTTTCCCTCCTTTCAAACATTTCCAGAGGAAAACACTTGAACCATCAGCTGGTAACCCTCCACAACACTTAGCTGCTGACTTTTTCTCTGTGTTGTTTGGTGTTTGGCAGGTAGTGTAGTGGGTTTGAAGAGTTTTTCCTTTTTTTTTTCTAAAAGCAGCTGCATACTGATGAGATATGCAGATGACAGAGGTGGGAGTAAATGGTGAAGTTGTGGATCTGGAGTCCAAAACAATTAGCTGAAAAATGCTACAAAACCCTTTAGAGTTGAGTGGTTTAGGGGATAATTTTGTGGGGGTTTGTCACTATGTGCAACAGCTCTGTCATACAAGTAGGCAGTGGTGTCATTGTTAAAATACAAATGAAGGTAATTGCATGTTTTTTTTAAATTTTGTTTTTCTTTAGGTAAGTACGTGTACCAACCCATGACCAATGTGTGCCAGCTGCCCAGCACGACCGTGCCGCCTGTTGGCTCAGAGTGCAGCAGCACCATCGACCTGTCCGTCTCTCTGGCCGAGCGCTTCCTGAAACTCGCGCCTTGCTTCAAGTCCCCGCCTCACCTGGAGTCTCCGAAGTACTGCGTGATCGCCGATCTGTTTGTGGACGACTACATCGTCAAACGCATCAATGGGAAGATGTGCTACGTGCAGCGTCCCCCGCCTCCTTTACCAGAGCCGCCTCATCCTCCTACCCCCCCACCACCTGCTCCTGCTACACCTACGATTCCCCAAAATCCCAACCAGGGTCAGCAACTGCCCAAACCAACGCCGTCAACCCAAAACACAGCTGCACCTGTGCAGCCAGTGCAGCAGGTGTACGGTGAACCCAAACACCCCTCCCCGCTGGATAAGGTAAAAGGTCCCAAAATGGATCACTGTTCCTCTCCGTCAAGCTCCGAGGACTCCGGCATCAACGCCCTCGGTCTCCACTATCTGGAGTCCTGTGAGGAGGAGAGCGAGGAGGAGGAGGAGGATGACGAGTTGAGCACAGATGGAAACTCCAGCCCTGGGAGCCTCTGGGATCAGGATGACTGTTCTCTGCTCTCTCCCTCCAAGTCTATGATAGAAATCATCGAAAAGATTGAAACAACTGTGTAACCGACATGGCATCAAGGTGGAATTGATCTACGAGGAAGATCTACGGAGCAGAAGCTTATTATTGAGAATAACTCTCAAGGATTTATGACATACGGACCAGTAGGAAACAAACCCCTCTCTAACGCTTCAGCGGGGCTTCGCCGGGTTGTTTTGGGATGAATTGGTTTTCCTGCAGGTGGCCGAGGACAGCGCACCTACAATCTGAAACAGCCTCTCCTCTGCCCGCATCCTCTGCACGGATTGAATTTGCTGAACTTATTACAATAAAGATGGAAGCACAAGAATATCAAGAACATGCACAGTCTACCAAAAAGACCTCCTTTACATGGTCGTGTGGAGAAAAATCAAAAATACAAAAAAGAATCTAGAGTAGGTGCACGTCGGAGGAAATAGGAAAACAAAAAACGGGGGACACTTTTTTGTGACACTTCTCTTTAGGTATATATTACTGGAGCTAAATTATGTATGAACTAAGGTGGTATGAGTATGTTTCATGATGATAATGAGCAGTTAGGTAATTATTGTGTTCTCCAGTCAGTCAGTCTGTCAGACTTTGGTCCAATTCAGCATTCGAGTGGCAGATAAGCATGCCGTCCCATGTTCTCCGGTCAGTGGATCCACCCACACATATTAGTAATTCTTGCTCTTCAACGTAATAACCACAAGGCCAGCTACCTCTCATGGGCCTAAAGCACACCGGCCTTTTAACCCATTAATTACTCAGCTCTGAGCTGCTCAGAGCAGGCACACTTGCTTTTATCGCATTATTAAAAACATTTGTGGCCCACAGTTTGTCTGCACTTTACTGACACCATCACGGGCAGTAGGGTAGGTAGGTCAGTGTTTGACAATCAAGGATTACACAGAAGCACATTCCTATACTGAACCTGCCAGTGAGGACCAAGGATACCCTTATACCTTCTAAAAAAATGTCTCAGACTTTACAGAAAATTCTTCTGACCACCTTTTCTGGTCAAGCTGAACTGAACGGCAGTCCCGTTAAGCAAAACATGACTTGCACTGACCTCTATTAGCAGCCAAGAAATTTAATAGCACGGACGCGTCTCCAGTGCAGCTACAGTGACCAGTGACAGGGAGGGAAGTTGTCACAGTAGACACAAGTGAGACAAATATCGCTGAGGGAACATATCTAATTTGTAATCTTATAATAATAATAATAATAATAATAATAATAACAATAATAATAATAATGATGATAAACCTACATTGTTAACTAGTTTGGGGACTTTTGAGAATGAATTGCCTTTTTCGTGATGACCAAAGGGGGGTCTGGGGAGGTCATTCATTTTAGACTAGTAGGTCACATCTTAAAAGAGATTAGAGTGTGAGATAGGATGCCTGAATACCTGTTGTGATGTTGTGATTGACATAAGAAACGAGTAGCTTATTAGTCAGGTAGTAAAATGAAGCCGGGCGGCGTCTTTTATTTTAATGTTTAAAAACGTTATTTCCCAGAGAGTTATCAGCAAAAATCACCACAGTTATCACAAATATTTATGGCTGCAATGTTATAAGCACTAGATGTTTAAAAAAAAAAAAGAAGAAGAAGAAGAAAAAACTCATTTTGCATGACTGCATTCACTTGAAGGATTCTCTCATGTCAAAATCCAATTAAAAACATGCTATCAAAGAGCAAAGAAACCCTGTATTAGTTATTAAAACAAGGTGTTTTTATTCAGGGACAGCCCTAGACATTACACTGAGCACAGTCCCTCTTAATGCAGTTGAAGAAAAATGCATTTGGTTCTTATTCTTGTTATATTATTATTTTCATATGAATAAATCTTAATGAAACTCACCTTTTTTTCCCTCTCTCTTGGTTCATCTATTGTGGACAGCGTGAACACCCTCTGTAAAAAAGAAAATTGAAATCTGTTTTGAAATGCACTCAAACGTCCTCCACACGACACACTGATGATGACTAATGCTCTACAGAGCTGGAGTGGGTAACAAGAAAAAAAAAAGTAAAGTAAAGTGAGAGATACACTCGAACTGAGTCACTATTTCAGCCGTGGATGTCTGATCTAAACTGTGTTGAGGTATGTATCTTACATTCCTGCCTTTGAAAGCTTTAATTACTTTGCGCTGCACATTTTAAACTTTTTAAACAAGGAGGGAAAAACATCGAGAGTAGGTTGTAGTGGAAGATTTAAGATTGGACTCATTTGGACGATGATCTTTGCTTCAGCTTTATGTAAGACAGGGAACACTGAGCTTTTTAGATGGAGACAAAGACCCCCCCTCATTTCCTCTGGGCTTCTGTCGCAGACAGTCTTCTCCACACTTCGTCTAGCAGCAGATTTTATGAGAGACCATGCAAGCTTCTTTCTCACCTTGACTGCAAACTGAGATTGATTTCTCCACGCTTCTTTTTCCCCTTGCATTGTGTCTATCGATCCTTTGTACTCCGCTAGTGCAGAGAGAGAAAACCGAGGCTTGGATGAAATGCTAATCAGTTTATATAAATGTACATTCACTATTCTGCCCAAAGATGAAGAGGGGAAGAGTAGAATTGAATGCTGGAGAGCAGATGGCATAGAGTGGGAGAAGAAGAGGAAAACCTGAGAGAGAATTTGTGGAGGGAGTACAGCAACAGGCAAGAGACGTGGAAGCTCAATTAGCGGGATGGTGATGATGCAAGCACATGTAAAGTCGTAGGATGGACTTTATGTGTGCATACGAGTGTGTGTGTGTGTGTGTGTGTGTGTGTGCGCGCTCCGGTCTGTGCAGGCACACACACATTTTGTACGGCGTTATGAAATAGTTCCCATTTTTTTCAAATGGTACAGAGAGATTGCATGAAGAGATCACTGTTACTGTTAATCCCTCACAGCAAAGTCATTCGATTGGCAGGAACCTTGAGCAGTGACAGCACGCTGACACACACACACAGACACACACACAAAGTCACACACCAAATGAAAAATATGCCCTTGTTCAAGGACTGCTTCACAGGCCAGGTTGGCACAGCTTGAGTCACACAAGCTGTAGTGGGATGTCAGTTTCACTCTTTCCATTCTGATGTGTGCACAACCACATTACCTTCCTAAGGAGACGTCCTTTTAATTTCATACAACTCCATTTTCTCTACAGGGGGCAAGACAAAACAAGCAGATCCCCAATACTTAAAAGATGTTTCAAGTTACAAAATGAAAACATGAAGTACCAGCAGGGACTCACCTGAGTAGGAGGAGAAGGATTATAGAAATACATCAAATACATCTGCTCTTTTGGGGAATCATCAGAAACTTATTAAAAATGTTGAAAGGTTTTCTTTAAAATAGATGCTAACCATTTTTGTGTGTATGTAACTGCAAGCAAATTAGAAGCATCACTCTCAAATACCTCTGTTTATAATTTCCTTTATTACATTATGTTCACTTTAAAGAGAACTCCAGGTCTATAGAGATGACTACAAAAAAATGACTACACTACATGCACACTTACAAATACCATATTTGTATTTCAAATAAATACCAAATCCCAATAACTGCCAAGAGGGATAAAAGGTCTTTTCTTTGAACTATTCACACATGTTTAATAACTTTAAAAAAAAGAAGAGAATTATATAAAAGTATAAACACAGGCTATAATGTATACATACATACACGCTCACTAATATTCAGTTGAATGTCCCATAGCAGGTTGGACCTCAAGCAGACATCAACAAGCTTCTGGAATAATTCTGGCTGGATATTTTTGTTGGCAGAAAAAATAGAGTTCAGTTAAATTGGTTGGTTTTCTGGCACAGACCCAGATTTTAAGGATATTTCTCGACGTTTCAGTTGGGTAGAGGTCAGGGCTTTGGGAAGGCCAGTCCAGAATCTTGATGTTAGCCCGCTTTATCCACCCAGAAACCTGTTTTGATCTGTGTTTAGATAACTGGAACACCCAAGAATTTCATTCATTATTCCACTCATCTTGTGCAATGTACCAGTACACAATGCTGCTACCACTATGCTTGGCAACTGGTACAGTGTAAGTTTTGGTAACAGGGTCTTCATTCCTGGTTGGGACCGTCTCTGTGATGTAAAACTTGTCTCTCTTTGGACAGCGACACTGGTCCTCCAGGAGTTTCCAGTTCATGGCAGGCTTGTTTCTTGGTGATTCCTGGGTTGCTCCTGAATATTCTAAACAATTTCCACTCATCTGAGGATTGTGGGAAAGTGGTGACACATCTAAATAACGTGTACCTACTGTATGTACACTAGTTTAAACTGATGATCCTGCAGCTGTTTAGAAATAGCCAATTAAGCTTCTGGAATAGATTTCCCAAAGCACTGACCTCAAGCCCACTGAAAATTTGCGGACTATTCTTAAAAGTCAGGTCTGTGCCAACAAGCCAATTAATTTAAATGAACTCTACAAATTCTGCCAATAAGAGAGGTCAAATATCCATCCAGAGTTGTTCCAGAAGCTTGTTGGTGGCTTTCAAGGGCATCTGGTTGAGGTGCATCTTGCTAGGGGACATTTAGACAAATATTAGTGGGGGGGGGGTGTATAGTTTTGAGCTTGTATGTAATCTTTTGACTTGTGTGGATTAGAGAAAATCCCAAAACAATTCAAAACATGCGCACCCAATTCTTGTTTTTTTAAATTTTTTAAATCATTCAAATTGTTGTACAATCATTCCACCTTCCAGTTCAAAGAAATCATTAAAAGCTTAAATTTGCCATGACATTCATGGCCACAATGAGACTAAAGAATGTAAACCTTTAACCACAACCTGCAGTTCACTGTGATAATAAACAGGTTGCTAATATTGGCATGCTTGAAGCAAAATGCAATGAATAGAAACAATGAATAGCCGACTCCTTGAAGCATCGTGCGGCGTGCTGAACGAGATAAAACCAGCACCCACCCATTACTCAAAGTAGCAATGCCCCCAGTTTAGTCATAGGGATGCAGGTCGTGCTGCATAGCGTATAGCTGACGTATATTTAAAACTTCAGAGTTTTATTTTCACTTGCATTAATCATGGGCAGGCAGACAGGTTAAAAAAGCAAACATCATCCACCTGTCAGACAGAGTACAGTGAGATACTTTTCAAAACCTAAAACTGCTTATAGGAAGGTTTATGACTAAAATCTGGACATTAAAGTGTTACCATTATGTACAATTTGACAGCACATATCATAGAAATCCATATCAGCTCCATACAGAGAACCAGCACCATATTTCAGGTATACCTCCTCCCCCTATAGCTACATATTCAGAGCCAAACTTCAACAGCGGCACTCAAAGGGATCATTTATGCTTCAGCATACTGTTCCTATGATTGGCCTGATGCAAGTGGCATGCACGTAATGGGAAAGCCCACCAGCAGCCTGCTAATAATCAGTCGGACACATGGCTTTGCCTGGGCGTGCTCTGTGGGTGATGGGTGTCTGATAAGCTCTATAAACACGAGTGTCACCTGGAGTGCAGCTCTGCATTCCCTGCCTTTGAAATATTCATTACATTTTTCGTCAGCGTCTGCCCTTGTCTTTGAAATGGATTTCAGGCACTTTTTAGACACAGAGCATGACTTTTCCTTCTGCTAACCGCAGACAACAGCTTTAAGCTTTGGTGTGGATAGACCGGGCTGTTTTTGAAAGTGTTCTCTTTTGTGTTGCTTAAAGCTGGTGATTCCCCGTCCAATATTCCTTTTGAAAAACCCATGGGGTTTCTTTGTCATAGCAGAATGACTCACACTGACATGTTTTAATGTGATTAGTTGTCTTTGTTATAGTAAAATAGTCTTCATTGATGGATTAGTCTGAGGCTGCACAGCACTGGATAATTTATTGCTTTGCACATGAAATTCGAAAACACCTTCGTCTTGTTTAAATTATAAGACTCTACCTTCCCTTCCCAGAGAGAGGATACTTCACTGATAAAAATAAATAAATACATAAATTCAGTCATTATGATGAATGAAATAAACTATGTTACATTCACCCTATATTTCTGCTGGTGGTTTTAAGGCCCTGGATTGTGGCCATTAACACAGCCAGTGTGAGTTTTTGTGCGCTGAAGAAATGTTTGAATCCATCTTAATCACATCAAAGAAACAGAGGATGTTGGAAAAGCCTGTGCTGGCTTTCAAACCTGAAAGCCAGGCAAGTCAGTTCGGGCACCTTAAATATTTTTTGCCTTGTAATTTATTTCATTCGTGGGCGATTGAAGCATTAACTACAGTTATTAGGAGCAGGCAGATTTATTTAGTTCCTGGGGTTTGCATGAGAACAAGGTTAGTGTTGTAGTTCTCTGTTGTAGTGTAATTTGAGTTTGAAGTCAAAGATACATGTTTTTTGTGTTATTACTTTAGATACTGAACATTTTATTATACTATTAAATGGGAAAAGAGAGTAATTTTGTTATTTTTAAGCCCAAATGGTGCTGAAAACAAAGCAAATGGCTTTGAGGATTTCATCAACAGCAGGCACCTGAGTGTACGGGGGAGGGTTTGCACTCATGTAAACTCTGATGACAGCACACAGCGATGTTTCCAATCATGTAAAGGTACACATCCTCATGATGGAATTACAGCTGCAACATTCAGAGAATCGAACATCCCGAAACTGCAGCTCCAGTGAACCAGTCAAGAGCTGATTCTTATCATTCAATTGATGCTGCTGCACAACACTTTGGACAGATGTGGCCCCCATCTGCGAAAGCATTTCATAATGCCGCCACTCAAACATTGTATTGTTCTCCTCTGTTTAATACTTTCTAAAGGGTTGCCTGAAATAGTGATTGAACTAGGCCAGCGATAGAGCCAGACTGCTTCCAGCAGATATGACTCAAAAAATATAGGACGTAAGCTTTCTAAATCTAAACGCCCGCAGCCTGTCAACCATAAAAAACATTGGTTTCAGGGGAATGATTGCATTATGAGATTTTGGCCGTTATGGCGCCTGAGGACGAGCTTTGTGGCTCCATTAACGTGCGTAGAGATCTTGAAGGAAAATGTTATCCTCAAAAGCACATCATCCTTGAACTGAAGTGCAAAAAGCAACATTAAAACTTTCAAACTTCTTTGGGTTTTTTTTATTTTTCTCAGTGAGAGGCTCTGAAATGTCACAGAGTTTAGGGTTCTTCCTACCACACCATAATTGGTGGTTTCACAGGTGATTGGTGTCATTACTGGTATACTTCAATCAAGGCTCTGTGAGGCTATTTCTGGGCTTTTTCTTATTTTTCCACTGGATAGCTAAGTTGCAGTACACCCACACTAACCTTTGAATTGCATCTAAATAGAGGACATTACACCTACACCACAAAGTTAGAGTGAGGAAGAGAAATAAAGGCGGCTTTTATTGTAGCCTTGAATCCTGCTCTCAGTAACAGAGCATGCTACTTAAGACCGAGGTGCTTTGTGAGTTCACATTAAAACACATAAACTCTTCAAATATTTCAGCTTAAAACACGCAGAGATGTCTGCAAACAACAGCGGCAACTGAACCTTGTACAGCAGAAACAGACAAGCAGCATCATCAGATGAAAAATTTAATGTCGATCAAAGCCAGGTGCATGCTACTAGCAGCTCAGCAGCAGGAAATAAGACCGGCTAATTTGGGTTTGAAAAGAAACTGTTGTGTGTGTCTTGGTGTGTGTGCTAGAGGAGGAGGAGCATCAAACAGACACATCTGATTAAGCAGTGTGTAAATGGACCTGCTGACTGGACCAGATGAGGACCAGCAGATGGTTTTCCGCATCACAGGGTTGGATCTGCTGCACCATGTCCACCATGACCCTCCAAAAAGCTCTTCAACCGGCGACAACCGGCACAGCCACCCCCCCGCCCCGGCCCTTTTCCCATCATCCCCACCAACACTATTAGCATGCAAATGCTGGCTGAATACCCCCTACACCTCAGCTGTCATAGGCTGCACTAGACCTCTAGCTTCTCGGTGCATTAGTGTGCTTTTCTTTATTGTTGTGGGATTAGGCGGTGGGCGGGTGGATGGGTAGCTGGATGTGGAGAAGTGGGGCTAGTTCTTCTATTGGTAATAATGTCAAAGGTGGTATGATGTTGAGACTGACACCAGTTCTAATGGATATGAAGGCAGAAGCGAAGGAGAGTAGCAGCTTATAATTTTTCTTAATTAGCTTACCTAAAAGAGAAAGCTGACTTTATAAACTCACTGTCCACCTCAATAGTATACCTTGCTGGTACTAGCTTGGACTACCGTTTGCATTAAAAATGCCTCAATTCTTTGATTCAACAAGATGCTGGAAACATTCCTCAAAGATTTTGGTCCAAATTTGCATGATACCGTCACATGTTGTTGGAGATTTAAATCTCTCACTCCACCACATCTCAAAAATGTATGATTGGATTGGGATCTGGCTGTTTGAGCACAATGAACCCATTGGCATGTTCAAGAAATCAGCTTTGATGGAGGCAGCTATCAGAAGATGGGTACACTGTGGTCATAAAGGGATGAGAACTGCCACTTGCTGGATTTTTTCTTCTTTCCGTATGTTTTTCTTTTAAACCAGAGGTGGTTGTGTAGGCTAATCCCAACAACATCAGCAGTTTCTGAAGTACACAGACCAGCCCATCTGACACTAACAGCCATCACATGTTCAAAGTCACTTAAATGACACTTAAATGCCACTTTCTCACTCTAATGCTCAGTTTGAGCTTCAGCAGGCAGTCTTGATTATTTCTACATGCCTCCGTTCTCTGAGCTGCTGCCATTTCATTGGCTGATTAGATATTTGTGCAGTTGAACATGTGTACCTAATGAAGTGGCCATTGAATACATCCGTAGAGTAAATAAGAAGCTGGAGTACACAGCGACCTTGTAGACTGAAAAATAAACCAGAAGTAGAAGTGTGAATACACTAGCTCCTTGAATGGCAGCTCCAAAATAGATTGTCAATTTCTATGTAATAAATTATCAGGTTTACTGGAGAAATAAACACATTTATAACCTCGCACAAAAAATATTTCAGTCTACAATTTGGGAAACAATGAGCTAGTGCTAATTAGGGAGTATCTCCACATGTAAGCATGCATTTATCAAGGGTAGATTAGCTTATAACTTAACACTACCCTATACTTAACACTATACCCTCTCATCTAAATGTACATAGTTCATGCTAAAACAAAAAAGAAAAACAGAAAAATGTCCTTTAAGCTAAAGTTAAGGTTTACAAATGACTCATTTAAGTTTGAGCAGAAGTAGGATAGGGGCAGCTAGCTTCTCTGTCTAACTCAGCATCTCTAAGGCTGTCTAATAACACGTTTAATAGTTTGATGTCTTAATTCATATTTAAAAACTTCAAATCTAATTTTACTGTTTTACTTCGCACAGAAACTTCCAGGAATCTTTGCTCATTGCTTCTGTTCCCAGTGCTCATGCTAAGCTAGCTAGCTGCTGCCTGTAGTTCCACATTTACCAGCAATGAAAGTGATCCCGTCTTCACATCCGTCTTTTAACGGTTATAATAACGGTTATTCCCAAAATGTCAAACAGTCCATTAAGCTGCATTCTGAATGGCAAATAAATCAACTTGCAGCTCCAGAGTCCATTTGGCTTTGTGATACAATCAATGCAGGCACCCCCGGTTGTAATAAATTGTCACATTTCTTGTTTCCACAAACACTGTACATACTTCAGCAAGGTTAATGAGTAGGTTTTTATTGTAAACATAATTCATATTACTCTGCAGCTGTATACATCCTTCCCTGCAACAGCAGCCGATTGTTAATTCCCCCCCCCACGCTCTCAGTGCAGCTAGTTTGTCTTTGTTTCCTGCTCCGTTTCCTGGCTCTGTTTCTGTGTTCGCTCTTCATTTTTGTGCATCGAGCCTTGCGAGCACAATTACCACAAATTAGATTAATTGCGAACTGTTAGGCTGGTATTTTTAGCCAAAGGCTGAAATGCTCTCTTAACCAAATTAAAAGGCACGGCATATCCAAACACACATAAAAGACACTCCATAAACACTCATAAACATGCTTAGAACTGGAGAATATCTCAACTACTGCAGAACCTTAGCTCAATCTTCTTTTTAAGTCCAAAGTAATTTTTTTTTCATCTTCCAACTTGATTCTGTTTCCTTTGATCATCCTCCTCCTCTTACGCTCTCATCCTGACTACAGAGAGTCCGATAGATGCACCCTGACTGCAGCTCACCTTCACTCACATTTCTTGCATGTACATTTGCAGTTCTTAATCATCAGATGGCACAAGTCAAATAAGGAAGAGACCTTGATTTACTGCAATTTATTCCAAGCAAAATGTTTCTGTGCTAAACCCAAAATAAGTAAACTAAAATCTCATTTATTATCCTCCTGATTAGAGTGTTTTTGCCCTCTCAGTGCTCTGCACTACATAATGATATGAAGTTATTTGAGTAACCAAAGTATATTTCACCTGGGAGCTGCTGGCCCTTTATGTAATACCTGCAATTTACAGTATAGCTTATTTAGCCTTGCACACACACACACCTTCCACTTCCAATAACCACACAGAGCTGCAGGGAAAGACAGAAGGTCAGTAGGTTCACATAGCTGGCAGATACAGTACCTTCAGTTTTGCTCGATAAGTGCCTCTGTCCTTCACTGCTCTGAGCTTTCTGTGGCTGCACTAAATTATTTAGGGAAAAGCAGTCATCTCCGAGGAAGCCTAGCAGACTCTCCTACGGATCCCATGAGCCTAAGAAGAGTCAGACGGGTAGCTGGGGCACCGCTGCTGGAAATAACACGGCAGAGAAATTTGGCTGTATAGTGGCTTTAGTATATCTAGTTCAGAGTCAGCCACAAAGGAAGCCTGTGACAGTGTCAAGGTTTTTGAGCACACGTGTAGTTGCCAAGCAGGAACAAAACCCTCTTCTTTCTTCCTAAAGAGCATTACACTGGTGGATGCAGTCAAGTCAGAACAAAAGAGACTCAGTCCTGTTTTAACCTTTGGTGGCTTTTCACTCCCAGTCAGTGGCCTCTCTTACCCACATGGAGATGCCTGTCCTCCGTGAAAAGTGACAGTCCATCTTTCCCTCTGAGTGGCGTGACCGGTCAACCCTGAGAAGTCTGATGGAAGACCACTGACCCCGCTCACTTTTGCTTCCAGCACCTGACTACTTCAAAGCTTTTTAAAAACATTTTATACACTTATCAGCCTGCACATTGATGTGTGCAGAGCCATACAGTCTTCTTTGTATGTGTGTGTGTGTGTGTGTTTTTCACCTACCCGAGGAAACACTGGACGTATATTTGTGGTTCAGACTGGTAAACTTTCACCCACACACAAGCAGACAAAAGAGGTAGTTATGCTACTGCACAGTGATCAATAGATTCAGTGAATTTCTGCTGCCACTTTTCCATTAACAGCCAGCTGAATATGGGGGACCAAATAGTTGGAAATAGTAACAAAGCATTTAAACTCATTGTGCAATAGAAACATACATTAATACAGTTGTTGTTTGCAAATAAAAGAATAGCTCTATGGGCTATAATGTTTTCCACTTACACACTAAAAACAATTTTGTATTTGTTAAGAGGCAACAAAGGCTCTGAACAGTTCACTGTGGCGAATGGCTATGCACTAGTTTATGCTTTATGGACTCCACATGAGAAAAAAGAATATGATTTCTGTGCTTTAACTTCAGTGAGTAAGTTAAAGCACTGCTAATATGAAATCTTTGATCAAAATCTTTACAGAAGCACTGTAAGAATGCTTATAACATTCACACTCACGTGCATGTATCCAACCACATCGGACACTCAAGTATTGCAAATTAGAAATACACTTAACAGCCACTTCATTAGTTACACCTTGCTAGTGCTGTCTAGGACCTCCTTTTGCCTTCTGAACTGCCTTAATTCTTCAAGAAGGTGCTGGAAATATTCTTCAGAGGTTTTAATCCATGATATAAATCTCCTGTTCTGCCACATCCCAGAGGTGCTCAGTTGGATTAAGATCTGTTGACTTTTGAGGCCATTTGAGTACAGTGACATGCTGGAAGGAGCCATTAGAAAATGGGCACGCTGTGGTCGTAAAGGCATGGACACAGTCAGCAACTAAAGGGGCCCAAAGTGTGCCAAAGAAAATCTCTCAGACGTCCTTACACTGCCACCACCAGTCTGAACTACTGATACATGGCATGATGGATTTATGCTTTCATGTTGTTATGCCAAATTTGGACCCTACCATCTGAATGTTGAAGCATAACTTAAGACTCATCAAACCAGACACCATTCTCCAGTCTTCTATCTGTGCTGCTGTAATCCATCTGCTTCAAGGTTTGACATGCTGTGTATTCAGGGATTTACAATCGCCTGCGTATCTCGTAGATATTTGAGTTACTGCTGCCTCGAACTGCCAGCTTAAAACAGCCTGGCCGTTCTCAAAGAACTTCAGCAGGTGTGCCTAATGAAATGACCGGTGAGTGCTTCTCTGTATACGAACACAAAATGACTCGAGTGCCCCTCTCAGTACAGCTTCTCTTCAACCTTCACGGACTTGACATGGGCTAAAAATTCAAGCAAAGAAGCCTGGTAAGAGATTTTAGGAGCCAAAC
>VOQK01000304.1:26957-41348 GCA_015052645.1 Benitochromis conjunctus | reverse complement strand
ATTACTGCTGGGGCAGTCAGCCAAAGAAATGAAATGAAATAAAATTATATTTAAAAAAATGAAGGAAAGATTTAAACACATTGGAGCTTGATGAATGAAGCATTTAAACTGAAGCTCTTTGCTGAGATACTCTCTGACAAAATGTAACAGCAGTGAGAGGAAACCCTTTGTGGGCTGGATTTAAAATCACACCAAAACTGAGTGCTTGTAAGTGTCTATGGCCCCCACAGCCTAGAACTGGATCAGAGTGTCACTGAGCTCTATCGCAATTTAGTGGCTTCAACTGCACCTATACATAATGTC
The DNA here is from genome assembly GCA_015052645.1 of Benitochromis conjunctus. Classification (NCBI taxonomy): domain Eukaryota; kingdom Metazoa; phylum Chordata; class Actinopteri; order Cichliformes; family Cichlidae; genus Benitochromis; species Benitochromis conjunctus. Next base: position 41,045 of record VOQK01000304.1, on the reverse strand, counting down.
TCCGAGGGTCTCAGTTGAATTCAGGTCTGGGGAAGGTGAGGGCCAGTCACACGCATCGAATGCCCTTGTCATCCACGGACTGCCTACGTACTCTGCCCACATTGCCCTGCACCAGGAGGAAACCAGGGCCCACTGCACCGGCATAAGTTCTGATCCTGGTACCTAACAGTGCCTAACAGTCAGGTTACTGTTGACGAGTAAGTAGAGGTCTGTGCATCCAAGGATCCTCTCACCTAGAACAAATTCTCCAAGGATTGGAGGCAAATGCCTGCTGTTGCAGGCAGCATAACAATTACCAGGCATCTCTGGGCTCTTTCATGTGTGTCACATGTGCTTAGGTCTGAAACGGCTCTCATCCATTAAGAGAGCAGGATGCCAGTGGTGGACCTGCCAGCTGTGGTTTTGTTGGGTGAATGCCAATCAAGCTGCATGGTGCTGGCCTGTGAACACTGGCCCTGATGCTACCCTCATGGAGTCACACACATGCACTTCAATAGCCCAGTAGAGGTAATTTTGCAGGCCTCTGGCAGTTCTCCTCCTTATTCAAATGAGCAGACACCAGTCCTTACCGGTTCAGCACGTATGGATTTGCCATCCTGAAGGAGCTGTACTACCTGTGCAACCTAAATGGAATGCAGGCGTCATCTCATGATACCAGGAGTAAGGAGAACAGTGGCAAAAAGCAAAACTAGAGAAAAATCAGTCATTAGGGATAAGGAGAGAGGAATGGTATTTGGCCACCTCCTACTAAACCATTTATTTAACTGTAACTATAAAGTAGGTGCACCAACACTTTTACACATTTGAGTTATTTTAGTTTCGTATAAATTGGAGACACAAACATATAAAGGACACATTTCTTCACTTTTTCATGCTCATATTTGACACAGCTGAAAGCCATTAGTTCTATTTGTAACACAGACATTTAGTTAGCTTTGAGGAATTATTTTGTCTTATTTTTTTGTTCGTTTCTTTCTCTCGTCTTACCATTGCTGGGGGCTCCATGTGGGTACTGAGTTCTGCTGGCATCATGCAAGAAAAAGATTTGCTTTTAAATGCAATTGGGGTAAGTAATTTTTTTATGTTATCTTAACTATGTTATTTTATCATTCCTTCACTTTATTGACATTAATTGTTAGCACTGAAACCTTGAAAAAAATTCAAGATACCATATTGAGTAATATAATAATAAAGCAGCAGATTTGCGCTCTCTGAGTGCATCAGATTGATCTATCCTGGTGGTATTTAAGCCTCAATTGTGTCTTGTTGTCATGATTCTGGGTCCTTTGACCCAGCTTTTTGAGTTTAGTTTATTTTGATGTTTATGGTTTATATTTAAGCCCTTTAGGTTTTCTAAGTTCATTCTACTATGCCTAGGTTATAGTTCTTTGTTTATTAGATTCCCCTTGTGTCTTCAACCCCTGTGTTTAAGTCTCCCTCGCCCTCCATGTGTTTCGTGTCTTGTGTTGTCAAGTTCTTGTTGTCACGTCTGCGTCTCATTATGTTTCCTGTTTTATTTTGAAGAGGTCTTGTGTTCCTGTGTTCAATGTGCTTAGTTTTACGCTCCCCCGTGACGTCGTTATGTTCATTCATATCAGCTGTTTCCCCATGTGTTTCCACTTCCCCTGATCACCTCCTGTGTGCATTTAGTCTGTGTGTTTCCAGTCATTAGGTAGTTTGCTCTGTTCATGTCATGTTTCCCGGTTTTTCTATGTAGCCATGTCAGGTATCCATGTTCAAGTTTTTTTCATGTTTTAATCTTAGTTCACCCAGTTTAGGTCATTTTTTAGTTTCACCCATGCGCTTTGTTTGTATTTATTTTGCCAGCCTTAATAAACGGCTCGTTTTTGTTTACGATTAAGTTTTGTTCTTGCGTGTTTGTACTTGGGTCCTCTTCCTCATTCCACACAGTCTGCTTCGCTGCCAGTCTGTGACACTTGTGTGCTAGTTCAGTTTGGGTGTTAGTTTAGTTCATGCAGTTAGCTTAGTAGTACTTTGTTGTGTTAACCTGCTGTTATTTGGTCTCTTTTAAGAGCCTTGCATTATTGTTTGACTTTTGTGCAATATATTTTCACATTCCAGGAAGTAAATAAAACCCACTTTTTCCAAAATTACTCCTATGTCCTTATGTCTAATTAGCTTGGTCCCTCACCATTCTCTTTTTGGGGGGTTGGTTTGTGTGTTCCCGCTCCACTGCACTTGTTGTTACTTTCATCTGCAACAAAGGAGATGCAATGGATTTGCAGTGGTTTGTTTCCTAGCTGGGTAGATTAATATCTATGAAGTTTAACTGACTTGGTGTTATGCTGTAATGATCAAGTGTTACTTTTTTTTTTTGTCTGTTTGTTTTTAGCAGTCTAGAATGACTAAAAAAAACCCCACACACTCACACAAGTTGGGAATTCATTCATGTAATATAATAATAGTTTCATGTTTGTGTAAACCCTTTTTTTATTTGAACCTGGATTGATGGATGAAATATTTTTTAATTTGCACTATAAATTTAAGGTTTAATTAATATTTAAACAAATTGATTTCCATACTACATTTACTTATTAATAGCTATTTAACAATGAAAGGAGTGCTTCATTACCAGGACCTTTTGGTCCTCCATAGCCAAACCCTCCCAGATTCATATGCCTATTTCTGTTTCACGGTTTGTTAAAGCAACAAAAGGTTCAACCTTGTCTGTACTTGCATGCTCAACTCTTGTAAAGGCGCACACGAACGAAAACCACTTGAATTAAAATTGCGTAATTAGATGTAAATGTGAAATAACAGCTCTTTTCCACGCCACCGCATTTCCACATGCATGCACACTGACACAAAAAGTGATGTCAGCTTGCCCTTTCAAGCTGACAAAGTCAAGAGATGTCTAGTGACCGTCGGTGTCTGCTGTCATCCTCCTCACCTCGGAAAAAATCATCAGCCATCATCTCTCTCTCTCAGTTTGAATGCACCCTGTCATCCGTCTGTATTTTATTCCCCATTCAAAAGCTCGGCACCTCAGGCTGCATGCATGCATGCTGCAAAGGTTGCTGAGAAACAATATTGTTGAGCAGCAGATATTCACTCAGAATTGCCTCCAGCTGAAAGAAGACTTAATGAAGACTAAACTGTCACTGTCTGTGTCTTTAGGATGTCTCCAGAATGCAGAGAGTATTTTCTCATCCCTCTCTGCTTCCTCACATGGCCTACAACACAGCTGCACTGCGAAGGAACCTGCCAGAGAGCGAGAGAGAAAAAAACCTTCCTTTTTTTAATCTCCATGTTTTAATTAGTCTCCTTTTATTCACCAAGATTTGCCTCCAGTGATATGTTTTAACCCTTACATAACCCATCATATTAACAGGGACAGCAGCGAGGCTGTTTTTTTGTACAAAGATGTCTCGATCATTTTGTTTTGTAGATGACATCATGCATCGCCTCCGCTCATTGTGGAGAATAGAAAATGGGACCATTGTTAGCGGCTGTCTCATTTTGTCAGTGAAGTCATTAAAAGCGGGATGGAGCTGCAAGCAAGTAAAAAAACCCCAAAAAACAGAAACACGCATTCAAAAAATACACGGAAGAGTAAAGTGTGTAGAGTCTGAAACACCTCTGACACCTATAGAAACAGACTAGATGTACCTTGTTTCTACCTAAATATAAAAATAAGAAGTGCCTTATGTGACAAACATTCAGTTTATGTAGGGAAAAGACAAATGCACCAAATGTCTTACAACTTTTATTAAAAACTGAGTAATCACACTCTATCCTTTATATCCACTGCCGTTCTTTTTTAATCTAGAGAAAAGGCAGGAGGCTCACAGGCAAACATTTCAGGCTCACAGCAGGATTTCCCTCCACTGCTGTTGTCAATAGTTCTGTCTGCACGGTGAAATCCAATGCATTTTTTCACAGTTTATTCTCACACTCCATTACCCAGCTTAATTTGTAATTGTCTGTAACGGGATGTGTCTTCTGATTTATGCTCCATTCTGCAGCATCATAGATCATTATAGGTGTTCTAATAAGCCCCCCAGCATTTCTTTGGCTTGCATTTGCTCTCTCTCACTTGTATCTTGTAAAAATAGGCTTATTTTTTATGTACTGCTGCTGGTATTTCGGGCAAAAACAGGCAAAAACAGGGACATTACTTAAAAACAACAACAACAAACTATTAGACTCCAACTGTTTTATTCCTTCTTTTCTCTGCCACCCAGAACTGTTTTGAATCCATCCTAATGAAAGGACAAGTCCAAAAGTTAATAAATGGGAAAGATTCAGTCTCGGTAAGCCTGGCAGCTGTGTATGTGTGGGCGTCTTTGAATACTATAACACATTACGATCAGGCTTTTTGGTCTGCTCCAACTTATATTTTAACCACAGTGAAAAACATCTGGCTCCAAGCCAGCATTTTTTGGCACCAATGTTCAACGGACTTAATTTAAAAAGACGTGGAAGTATTTCCTTCCCTTCATCCTTCCAATTGAGGGTTGCTGGAGTCTATCCCAGCTGTCACAGGTCGAGAGGCGGGGTACACCCTACACCGGTCGCAAGTCCATCACAGAGCCAACAGAGAGAGACAGACAACCATTCACACTCAAATTCACATCTATGACCAATTTAAAATCACCAACTAACCTAGCATGCATGTCTTTGAGTATTCTGGAGGAAAAAAAAAACCCCTCAGGCACAGGGACAACATGCAAATGCCACATGGAAAAGCTCCAACCAGGTGGGGGATTAAAACCCAGGACCCTCTTGCTGTAAGGTGACAGTTTCCATGCTGTCCTGCATATTTAACTGTTAAACTCACCAAAGTGATTTGTTCTGGAAGACTCTTCCTCTACTTCAAACTATTTCTAACTTATACCATAATGGCAGTCTGTCCCTTCTGAGCTATAGCTATAGGAATAGCACCTTTTGTCCCTGACCATTGGTAGACACTTGAAAAATAACTTGTTCACTATATATCCAAGCTGGTTTTATGACATAACTCACTTTCCAAAAGGGATACATTCCTTTTTCATGCACGATTTCATTTTATAAGTCACAGTTTCTGTGTTTTCTTGTATATCATCTACTTTGCTAAGTTAAAGGTCTTATGTGACAAGAAATGTGAGCAGTCTTTAAATAAGCCAGATTATCAGATTATCCGAGCCACTGTATTTAGGGGGCAAAGCCGTAAAGTGAGCCGACCCTTAATGGAGGTAATAATCCCACAGTGTGAGAGGAAAACTATGCCAGTACATATCTGTGGTGACTACAGGAGGTCAGTTATAAACCACGCAGGAGGTCAATCGTGTGATGGCTGTTTATTGGCATTTTAGTTGTTAGAGTGTCTACAGATAAAAGCTCCCAAATGCAGGACTCCAGCCAGCAAAAATAAATAGTGTACCTTTTATTTAGTTCATTCCATGTATTCCAATAACAAAATCAAAAAGGGGAACAAACAGAAAAATACAAAACACCCCAGGGTGCCAAGAAAAACAGGACAGCAGAGGAAAAACACAGATGATACGGACAGGACCATATATACTGGGGACTGACTGAAAAACCAAAGAATGACACCAGAGAAAACGATCAAAGCAAAAACCAGACTGTCAGAAATCAAGAAAGAGGTAGCTATACAGATGCTTTGACATAGACAAGTCAGAACTATAACACAATATAAGTACTGGGGACTGATTAGAGATAAGAAAATGGTTGGGAATGAGACATGTAAAATCTTACAGATAGGAAATAAAAGATTCCCACTAGACACAATACAGAGGAGCACAGACGGTATAAGTGCATATCATTGTCACTAAATTGCTCCTCGATCATTGGAACAAGATGGTCTTTGAGGATGTTTTCATGCTATTTTTCATTCATGGCATAGGTTTTTGGCAGAATTATGAGAGGCCATTCCCATGGATAGGAAGAAACCCCACACGTAGCCTTGGGATGCTTCACTGTTGACACGACACAGATCTCCTTTAAACCGTCGATTGTGCTTCATCAGAGAAAATAGCCTTGCACAAATCATCTGCTGTCTGTCTCTGATGTCTTCCTTGGAGAGAATTGGCTTCTTTGCTGCGTTCTCTACAGTAAGCAGTTCTCCAGAAAGTCGGCGCCTCAGAGCGTGTGCAGATGGACTCACACCTGCTGACTCCAGGAGGAGACAATCCCAGCACTTGCTGGACACTCTGGGACATCATGAGGCCTTCTTAACTGCAGTTGAACTACTCTCCTTGAAGTTTTTGATAATCTGGTAAACAGTTCATTCAGGTGCAATTTTCTTGGCAGCAATTTCCTTGCGAGTGACGCCAATTTGGTGCAATGACAGCTGCAAAACTTTTTGAGGGACACCACCGGTAATACAGAAATAATAACGTCAGGAAGTTCAAGCAAATTGTTGGAGTTTTCTCTGTATCCTTGTAGGGTCTTTACCTTACAGCATATAAACAGATGACTGCTGATGTGATTTGGCCCTATAAAACTAATAATAAAATACATAAAATTTATTGAATTCAATTTAAAATTTTCCTATTTTACAGTTTACTCTTAAAATTCACAGCTAATGGTGGGGTGACTTCATTTGGCTTGCTCGTGCACTTAGTTTGCCCCGTGTTAATAAGAGGGTTGTATCCAAATTTCTTTAGTCTCGAAGGTTTCTGTAAATCTGCATGATTGTATGATCACACAGGCATTAAGGTAACAAGATTAAAGTAACAATTCACCAACATTTTTGCAAATAATATGCTACTATTCCTTAAATAAAGGTTTATCGAGGTTTATATTGTGTTTTATAAAGATACAAGTATAAAAGCCATTCTGCCACAAATCCAGTCCCCAAAAATTATAAGTAATGCCTCAAGTTCAAGTAATGCCTGAATCTTAGAATCTATAAGTAGCCTCTAAGTTAAATTCAAATTGGAAACGTTAGGGAATGATTCAATCAGTCTTGTGTTTGAAGCAATTATGTCAACATGTTAGCTTATAATAGATGTGGAAATTAATGGGAGACTACTTCTAGACTCTAGTTTTGGCGCATTTAACATTTGATCAGCCCATATTCCTGCTCTAAGGATGACAGCTTGTAAGCTTCACCCTTTCTAATTTCTCTCATGGGGAGTTGTAAATTGGCATGTCATTACGACTTAGGTGTCAGGAAAAGAGTTCCTCTTTTTTGCTGTGGGGATTCAGATGTAAAAGGCTACGTATAAAGGCAAACTGAGTTTTCCTTGGGCAGAGGGATGACACACTTACTGCGCCCTGACACTTTTAAAGTTGCAGGTAACTAATCTTCGCTTGTCAAACAGACAGGTTGTCTTTTTTTAAAGTGACACTTTGAAGGTCTCAGCTCTTTCCCCTGAATTTTTCCTGCAGAGTTCAGATGCTGCTGATTCATCCTGTCCCCTGTAGAGAAAATAACTACAGTATGATACTTGTACTTGCAAAGTAGGGCCTGCCTCAAGGAACAAAGCCTCTGAGTCATGGCTTAGTACAAGCCTTTGAAGGATATCATTAGCTGCTGCACCAAATGCCATGCCAATGGCAATGAAAATTGACATTATAAAAAAGATGAGGGTGGTAGCTGCACCACTGTTGTATACAGTGAAGCTTTGTAAATAGTAATTAAAGTACTGAGCTTCATATCACTGTAAAATAATTAAAGTTTTGACAGTGACTGGTGTGCTTTTGGTGGTTTCAGTGTTGGGTTTTTATTAAAATTTTCCTTGAGGTTTGTTAGTAAGTGGTTAGCTCCCAGCCTGATTCCACTCTTATCCTTGTTTTTCCTGCCGGTTTGTTAATGAACCACTGGTCTGCTACAGAGGCCCATGAAAATTTCAGTAGTATCAAGCCTGCCCCAAACCATTTCCAGACTGTTAGTGACTTTCCAGACAGACTACAGTTGCCCAGTTGGCTCGCTTACCTGCCTGATCCAGTTATGGAGACTCCGTCATACTCCCGGTGACATTGTGGCTCTCAAATAATTTTTATAAGGCAACAAATGAAACCGCTGTGAAGGCTCACATCAAAAGTAATATGAAGCAGAACTAAATTCAGCTCACAGTTTCTCATGTGGCCCGTTGCTAACCCCTCCTGTAGCCCCCGGGCTCAGCCAATGGGTTGATGCCAATCCTGTTCTTGTGTCTGAAATGAACAGGACCAATACGAGTCCTGGCCTCTTTACGCTCCCACTAAACACAAAGGGGCTGAAAAATAAAGGAAAAGCGTAAGTGCCAAAAACTGCAGTTTCTCTAATAGATACTTGAAGTTGGCTCCATAAGTGAGCCAATCTCCATAGACTCGTATACTAACATGTCAAACTTTATCAGTGAAGTTAAAATGTTTATAGCAGCCTGGTATAAAAATGGTTTGTATTTCTGTAGCGAATTCCTCACCTTTATAACAACTGCATGTGTTTGGACCCTGTTAAGACTTAGAAGCGGGGCCACTGACAGGTGTGTCGACACTGGCAGCTGTCAGCTGTGTTTGTACTGTTGGTGACTTTAAGAACAGTTTAATGGAATTATCTGAGAAATAATATATGGCCTGTAGTGAGAATCATGTTGAATCTGACTTGCATGCTCCCTTCAGCACCTTTTGTTCTTCTCTGGTCATTTTTATTAAAGTTCTTTTTTACTATCGTATGCCAGTGTGCATCCGAGTACGCCATCTGAACTACACTCAGCAGGTGGCTCATTTAAAATTCTGTTCCTCCTCGTGCCCCTTTTCAAAGCACATATCTCATGCACTTAGATTTACCCTTCTAACCTCTTCACCCTCACACCTTGCTTTCATTATATCACCAACACAAGGCTGACTCTTTGGGGTGAAAGAGGAAGAAGTGCAGAGGAAGAACACAAGAGTGAAGATGAATTGGCAACAGAACTAACGGCACTGAGGAACAGCAGGTCCCACATGCCCCAGCCCCCTCAGCTGGCTTTGTTCCTGCATCTTCTTTGCAACAATTCAAAAGCAGCTTGCACAAATTAGACCCATGGGGAGAGAGAACAGACCAATGTACAGCAAACTACTGTCACTCAGAACGGTTTCTGCTGAGGAGAGAGGGGACACTGGATACGCTGGGTGCCCAAGCAGACGAATTAGCCACAAGGGACCAGATGTTCCTCTTCTATGTTGCTTCCTCTCACTAATAAAAGCACTTGCTACTGCAGTGCAGCATAGAAGCTAACTTTTCTTGCTTGACTCTTCATTCATTTCAAGGCATGGTAGTCTTATTTAATACTGAGCAAACTAGGCATTTGCAGGAATCATATTGATTTGTTTTTTTTTTTAGGTTTGTGCACCCTCGAAAGGCAAATGTTACAGTTCCTCTCTGTGTCACGCTGTGCACACACGCCTGGTATAGACGGTGACAAGAGGTGACAAAAATTAGGAAGGAAGAAAGAAAGCCAGACAGACAGAAAAACACTTCTCACCATGGGAGGAACTTGGCAGCTTTCTCAACTTTGTAGATCGCAGGTGTTGTGCTCACAATCATGATCGAGTTAGGGATGCCACACATCAGTGCAGGCTGGCACGGTGAGCTGGCAGGTGTCGTCTATGGGGAGATGCACTGGCAGAATCAAGGTGTCACATGCGGAGAGGATTGAAGACACAGAAGAAACCCATAGTCTATCATCACCCAGCTTGTGATATTCATCATTGTTAGATCTACTCAATTCACGCGGCCCAAAATCTACAGAAAAAAGTGGAGCCTGCTAGATGAGGATTATGTGTGTGTGTGTGTGCATACTTTTGTATGTATCTATGAAGTGTAGTGATTCAGCATGTCACTGCTTAAACTGGATTCTCCACAGTTATTAGTTACGCATTATAGTTTATCCAATAAAGGGAATTAAACATATTTAATACTTGAGCAGCAAACCCAACATTATGCAGGGACTGCGAAGTACATAAATCAACATAAATAAACAGCTGTTTAAAAGAGAAAAAACACAATTCAGTAACCATGCTATTCACTGACCAGTTAATTGCAAATGAAAATCACAAAACACAAATAAGTTTACAAGACCATGTGGCCTTTAGATAACTGGAAAACTTTCCAGGGAAAACCTGGTCTATTCAATAGAGATGGCATCCATCCCACTTTGTATGGTGCAGCTTTCAATTCTAAAAATTGTCCTTCCAGCCTTTAGTCGGAATTTTTATGTGACTTGTCAGACTTTGTACTTGATTTCGTGCTCGGTTCAGATAAAATAATTGTAGGTGATTTTAACATCCATGTTGATACCGAAAACAACAGCCTCCACACCACATTTAATTCACAATTACATTTGATTGACTTCTCTCAAAATGTAAACAAGCCAACACATCGCTTTATTCCACCTTGTTCTGATATATGGCACGCATACTCAATATTTAACAGGATTGTGTTTCATAACATTTAAGTTGAATATAATGGATTATGTAGCACTAGAAAATAAATATCATCACAGTAGATGATGATATGTGCCAACACAATGCAGAGCAGTGTTGCGTGTTCTTTTTATCTGAGGTAAAAGAGGTTTTCAGTCCCAATTCAGGTTTTCACTCATTTATAGCCTCAAGCAGTTCAAAAATAATTCATGTACATGGCTGTCTTTCTGGTTAGAAGACCACAGTCTGCAGCAGTTTGCTGTGGCCAACTTCCAGAATAGAGACGACCCTAACTAGAGGTACACATATTTATAAATGAGAATGTGCTTCTATCTGATTGTTTCTCAACCTTGCTCTGGTTCACTCCTGCATTTGTGCACACAGCCTTCCACTAAGTCTGCACAATCAACTCTCAAATCATGTGAATCTACAACTTTTCTTCTTCTTTTATTCTGAGTGCTCAGTAGTGCATTTAACCATTAAAGTGATCTAAAATTGATGACAGTCCCCATACCATTTGCCAGCACAGGTTTTGTAAACCAAACTTCTCTAGTCTTGACAGCAGCTACCCAAACTCTACTCCCACAGAGGTTGATTAGCCTGTTAACAGTGCTACATCATCATTGTGGATGACCCTGAATACTGTGGCTACCCTGAAATCAAAAGCCTCAAATCAGAGAGTTTTGACTCCCTGCTATATCTCCCCCATAAAGACATCTTACTATTCATCCCTTATTGAAGAAAATAAGAACAACCCCAGGTTTCTTTTCATACTGTTGCCAGGCTTACAAAGAGTCGGAGCTCTGTTGAACCAAGTATTCCTTTAAACTTAACTAGTAATGACTTCATTAATTTCTTTGCATATAAAATCTTAAGCATTAGAGCAAAATTATTCACAGCCATCCCATGAACATATCATTAATCACAGAAAGTTTAACAACTGCTGTTATTTTTTTTTAGACACTCTTCTATTAGTCTTTCTGAGTTAACTCCAATAATTACTTCTTCTAAATCATCAATATGTCTATTAGACCCCGTTCCTACAAGACTATTCAAAGAAGTCCTACCATTAATAAAAGCTATGATCTTAAATATGATGAATCTATCTTTAATAGCAGAATATGTACCACTTTCAAAGAGGCTGGAAAAAGCCTTTCCCTGACCCAGCTGTCTTAACTAATTATTGACCAATCTCCAACACGCCTCCTATTTCTAAGATTCATGAAAGAGTGATTGTCAAACAGCTGGGTGAACAGCTGGGGAATGGGTCATTTGAAAAGTTGGGAAATAGACTGCATTACAGCACAGAAATGGTGAAGGTTATGAATGATGATCTTATGGCCATTTTCAGTGGACTTATCTCTGTGCTTGTCCTGCTAGACCTCAGTGACGCTTTCAATTCTGATGACCATAAACTTTTATTACAGAGATTAGAGCATGCTGTTGGTATTAAAGGAACTACACTGCAGTGGTTGAATCATGTCTATCTGATAGACTATATAATAAATGGTTCATGTAAATGGTGAGTCTTCTGCACACACAAAAGTTAGTCATGAAGTTCCACAGGGCTCTGTGCCAGGACCAATACGTTTTTACATTAGACACGTTTCCCTTAATTAATATTATTAGAAAACACAACATACATTTTCATTTCTATGGAAAGTTTATTTATCTGTGAAGCCAGATAGAAATCAATTAGTTAGTTCTCTTTTTCTTAATTCAGATAAAACTGAGATTATTAAATTTTGCCTCAAATATCTTAGAAACACAGTTTCTAGCCAGATGCTTACTCTGAGTGGCATTACCTGGCCTGAACAACACTGTGAGAAATCATTTTTGACCAGGTTGTGCATATTAAATGTATATAAATGTCACATTAATGTGGATATTAAACTAATATGTAGGGCCTCACTACTTGTAAGATTAGGCCTAAAACTTTCCGCTTTGATAAAGCTTATAGTTTGGGCTATAGTCATGCTGCAGTAGTCTTAGGCGGCTGGTGGCATCTTCACTCAACTCTCTTCACTCTTTTCAATTTTAAAACATTCTGTATTTAATCATTAGTTATTATTAATCCCTGGCTCTGTTTCCTCTGCTCTCTGCTCTTGCCTCTCACCCCCAACAGGTCATGGCAGATGGCTGGCCCTCCCTGCCGGATTCCCCTCTGGTTCTGCCGGAGGTTTCTTCCAGTTAAAAAGGAGTTTTTCCTCCCCACTGTCATCTGATTGTTGGGGGTTTCACTCTAATATTGTAGGCTCTTTACCCCACAATACAGATTGCCTCGAGGCAACTATTGTTGTGGATTGTGATTTATAAGTAAATAAATAAATAAATTAAAAAGCAATTAGACGCTAACTGAGGGGCAGCAGAGAGCAGCATACTGAGAGCAAAATGACTGCATTAAAAATAAAAAAGAACTTGTTATTTTACTTTATGGCAGACACTGGTTTCAAAAGATGGTGGGGACATGCTTCTTTTCACTGCCATTGTCAAAGATGGTGTACAGTTTGTAATGGCAACCAATTACAGGGGCCTTTCATCCAGAAGGCAGCATCAAACGGTTCAACTGTCAGCCTTTGTTGCTGGGGGCAGACAGGCAGCCTGGGGAGAGACTGATGCACACAGCAGCACTTTCTTCTCTTCTGAATCTCCATCACTACATGATAAAACACTCTAAAGCTCGGGAAAAATCAGGACCTCTTACAGGTGAATGAGCTGAAAACACTAAACTAGACCCAAGACTTTTTTCTTTTGTTGCAAACCTGGATAAAGTAAATCCATGCGTTTCCTTGAAAACCCAACCTGTTTACTAAGCTGCTCTATCACCCTGTTGCCACCTGGGGGACTTTCCCGAGGTGCCTTCCCCCTGGGATATGACAGACGTAACAGATGTAGCTTTAGACCGCTCTCACTCACATGCACACACACATATATATATATATGTGTATATATATATATATACATATATACATATATATATATATATATATATATATACACACAATGCATGCATACACAGAGACAGCACACACATGTAAAAGCATCAAGGGACAAACGGATCGTGCCTGGGAGGGGGTATATTTAGACTCTTGCGTAATGTGCTTTTAACACAACACAAAGTGGATGAATTTTTAATGCCAGACCAGAGAGAGAGAGAGAGGCAGGAAGGGGGGAAAAAAATGAATAAAGTTAAGTATTTAATCTGTGCTGTTGCTTAGGGGTGAGACAGAAATCTGAAAGCAGCCTATGAGCATCAGGCACAGCACACAGACTAGCCACTGGTGTAGCAGCCATGGATGAATGGTTCTGCAAGAGAGGGGAATGGGAAGCAAGTGAGGAAGGCAGAGAGGGAAATATTGTGAGATATGTAAGGTTAGAGAGAGGGAGAGGAGACGAGTGTTTGCATGAATGAGCGAGCAGGAATAACTACGAGCCATGCCAATGCTGTGCAGGGTAACCCAGGGGAAACTAAGAAGTGCACACTACCGCAGCTTCTCTGGCAAAACCCTTACACATATAAATGTTTATAGTGCAAAAACATATACAGAAATATCTGCAATACTGTCTGACTACATTTCCTCCATTTACCTCCTTAGAGAAGTAATTTTCATTGCAGGGAGAAAGCTATGAAGAATGAGGAGAAAACTCCATGAGGCATTTGACAGAAATGTACTAGAAAAACCAAAAGAAAGTGGCAGTAATAGTTTTATCCGTTTTACAAAAATGCAACAA
>VOQK01000304.1:0-14294 GCA_015052645.1 Benitochromis conjunctus | reverse complement strand
TACACACCTGGATTGCGATTGTAGTCTATTGAAATCAATATTGAAAGTCAAGTGACTTCAAGTAACTTGGGTGGGAAAAAATACTAGCAGTGCAAATTGTTCTCAACTTCTAAGCCAGTGATTGAAGCAACTACCAATGAGACTGCATGATACTGCTGATTGACTTGTGACACGGTAGTAAACACATTTGAGGGTTACCTAGGCAACTGGAGCCTGGAGTCCACTGACCAAATGTCAGCTTCAAAGAGGTGCTTGACAAGCTAATTGCTCCCTTTCTGGACGCAGCTTTAGAGCACTAAAACGGCATTGAAACCAACCAGAACTGACTTATCAAGGAACTGCAAAGCAACTCAAAACCCTGACGCCAAACCTTAGACTTAATAAAAAAGAAATAGATTTCACCGGTTAGTTAATTCCCATCGTGAAGGTGTCTCCAGCTTGGCTTTTTGAAACTTAGTAATCCTAACCTTCTTGCGTTTCCCACCACAAGAAATGTGAGCTGAGAATGTTTCTCTTGTCTGTTATTGTGGTCATATATTAATAATAAAAGCCTGACAGGAGTACATGCCCTCAGTGCTGCTTTTCCCGCAGACAACACAGTCAACATGTTTTGTATGGTAATTATGTGGTGTGCATCATGTGTGGTTCAGTGAGTGGAAGTCAGCATGAAAACATGCTGCTCCCTGGAGCTAGGGAGAACAAAGCCGTTATTCAGGATGCAAAGCAAAGCTCTTCTTAATAAGAATGACTTTTAGATTTCAAAATGTCACAGAGTACAAGGTAAAATATATTCAGACCCCTCCTTTGCAATAGCATTTCTCACTGAGATCCATTGAGGAGTGCTTAAGAACATCTGAAGATATTTCTCAAAGTCTGGAATAATAAGGTTAGAGCCTAGTGGAGCACTTTTTAATTACTTAGTTACGGCCAGAGTCCTGCGAGAAGTGTTTTACCTTGCTCTCAAACTTCCCCTGCAAAGGCAGAAAGGTCAAACACTTAAAGAAATTACCAGACTTAAAACACTGAAATCTAATTGTCCTTACAGGTACTTCTCTTAATTAGTAAAGTTTTGCCTTATGTGTGGCACACTGAAACAGTTTGGTAGGATCCAGGGGGAGCAGGGAAGCATGTGAATATCTAAATGAGAATGACCCTTTGTAATAGCATGTTATAGGATCCTCTTGAGTCTGATGTTGCACCAAATGTCATGGTAACAACCTTGCCGAACAGGGTGCAGTCTCCCTCCATCACAACCCCCCCCATCCTGACTTTCATCATTAAACTGCACACATGGGCAAGAGCCTTTGAAAATCCTGCCACTATTGAGCACTCTTGAAAGGAAGGCTCTTTTCATTCAGTGGTCTACTGAAGATGATTTGCTTTCAGGGGTTTTAATTGTTGCTGTGTGATGTTCAACAGGCTAAGCTGCTCCAGAGAGCTTGCTCTCCTCATTTGCATTAGTGATTGATGGCGGCTGATTTTCCCTTGAACTTTCAGGGATGTAGAGTTCAGAGCGCTGGAGGCGGATGTGATGGTGGGAGCAGAGGAGGGGAGAGGAGGAAGGGCAGGCAGGAAGCATGCTGGGCTCAAGAGGGACAAGCTCTTTAGACAGACCATATTCAGCGATATTCAGACAATCAGCTAGAGATGCTTTTTGAAAAGGCTTGATTGTCATTCTGTGTGATAATAAATAGTCAGTCAGTAATCTTCCGAACAGGGCTTTTAGCCTCAGAGAGCACAAATACACATTAACATTAAATCCTCATTGAATTGGTGCTTTCAGAGCTTTTTGAATAAACACGGGGTGTTTTGTTGAAGCAGGATGTGAAATGAGAAAACCTTAACACAAGTTCGATAGCTACTGTGTCTATTTAATCATTAAAATAATAATTGTTAGACACAAAAATGCTTAAATTTGCATCAAACATGGAGAGGTTGTTCAGGAAGAGCATCTAATCCAACCCACAGCCACTGCAACACTTGCTCTTGGTTTCATGCTATATTGCTGATGGACAGGCCTTTAAACACTGATGTGATGTAGTTATTTTACTTATATCCACTAATAGAAACTAGTGAACAATATAGAGCTACTTTCAGTTACTTGCTAGGGGTTCACCACAGCAGGTTGATTTGTTGGATTTTTACACCCTTCATGACAGAACCCCCAAGGGAATGGTATCACCTGTTAGGCAAGTGTGTAAACCACTGCACCATGGAGCCACTAAACTAATGAACAATCTAACTTTTTCACTCAGAGAAAGTCTGTGGTTTTGTTTTCTCACTGAGACAGAGACACAGGAGAGGGCATGTCTACTTAAGAGCGACTATAATCAGCCCTGTTAAAGTGTGAACGGGGTCGTTTGTACAGAGAATTATTACCTGACGAAGCTTGATAAAGAGTTTCAGCTTAATTGGATGTCACAGCTTTACTGTTTGGTTCACTACTTGGCTGCAGCAGGAAGCTGTTTGCAGGCAAAAGGCTCTAAAGCCCACAATGCACAACATTGCTACAGGAGCAAAAGCCAGGCAGACACAGTTAATGATAAGAACAGATCAAGACAGAGCTTAAAAGACAGAATATTAACCTTTTAAATGATTCAATACAATAAATGGTGGATGTAGTTACCCGGACATCTCCCCCTAGTTTGTGAAGTCCTGATTTTGATACCATGAAAACATTTTCGCAATCAGCATCTGGGTGTTTGGAGACCGGATGTGATGATGGGGACAGCTATAACTGTGAACACCACGTCCTTTCTGACACTTAGAGTGACCAAAATTTACAAAAATGGTCCTAATGTTTTACACAGTATGGCTCAAAATGAAAGTCTAAGACTGTAAACTCAGCAGGAATTTTTTTTTACAGAGAGAGGGCTCAGCAGAGGGCTTTTTTCCCCTCACTTTTGTAGGACTGGAAGTCTTTTTGCAACCACAGGTATCGCCATGTGCTGCCCCTTTAAAAAGAATCAAAGTTTAAGGCACGTCCACGCTGGATTTAGTTTTCAGACCCAGAAGCTACTTCCATCTTTTACACTGTCCACAGTTACGATATTGGGTTTCAGAAGGGTTTGCAGCTACAATACAGCATAGATTTAACGCTGAGGCATAAATCTCATATGAGTCCTGGAGTGTTCAAACAATCAGGTCAAATAAACAATTTGAAAAAAGGTGGTGATGGTATAAATGTAATAGTAATAACTACAGGATATTAAAATGCCACACTTGCTACACATTATTGCCAGAGAAAATAATAGTTATTAGGTACACATATAAAATCTAAAGCAAAGAAATGCAACAGCTCTGCCCTGAATTCTTCTTAAGAAGCATCAATATTCTCATGTATAGTTTGTGTTGATGAGTTAATAAAGCTTAAGTGATTTTACTTAACTAGGCTGGATTACCCTTTAAAGTGTTCCTAATACTTTGTACACCCCACTGACATTTTGCATTCTCATTTGTAGGTTATAATCAATAAGATTAATAATTGATTATTGATTAAGATTATATTTTTTATTTAAAAAATCACCTATATACCTGCTGAAACTTGCAAATTAGGATTTCACAGAGTCAGATTTCTCTTTGTTTTTTTAATTTTATTTTGCAAGAGAGAAACGGAGGCACATACATATACAAAAGCAAAATTTTGGTACATTGAGAAACAACAAGATTAAAAAATCTGTTACATCATAAAGCTACACAGCATTTTTATTTTACCATCTGGTGTACCGATACCTGACTAAACTTTTAATACTATGTTTCATTGCCAAGATAAAAGCTCTTTGCTCTGTGAGATAATTCTTGTTTAACAGTCTATTTCAGAACAATTGAGCTCTATATTAACGTGTGGTGCCCTAAAACTGTCTGTTAGACATTATACTGTCTGATAAAAGTCCAGATTCTTTGTAAATGTGCAACCTTGATGTGGGGTTATGCAGTGTTTAGTAGAGTCATTATTCTGGCAACACCTTATATAATCTAACTCAGCCTTAAAGCTGCTCTAATAGATATTCCACATTAACAGTGGGTGAAATGACTGTGTTGGACGTAATGTGAAAGATGTCACTGCAAGTGACGATTCCACTGAGAATTATCATCCGACTCTGCAGTTCCCTGCAGCTCTCTCAGAGTTTTACAGCCTGCAACTGTTGTGGTTCATTGTCACAGCACCACCTCGTTTCCCAAAGCAGACAGCTGTGTCACAGAAAAAAAAAAAGCTCAATTAAACCTGATGTGCACTACCTGCCCAGCAGTAAATGGCAGAGAGATACAATTACAAAAAAGCTAGCGAAGACATTTAGCATCTGAGGAGCTCGACGGTCCTCCTCTTATTATCTACATGTGGTTTTGACATTTCAGTCCCCTGACTGCCAACAATAACCCCTTTGGTATGTGATTATTAGGACCAAATACCAGCTAGTATACATTAAATTAGTGATATGCAGATGGATTTTGAGATGCTAGAAAACTGAAATCTTCCTAAATATTAAACCCCATATTGCTGAAATTAATATACTGCATGTCTGGCTATTCACTGCTCCTCTTTATCTGCATGGGGTGTTTCGTTTCTCCACCAGCAGATACATGAAATAACACAGAGAGGCAAGCTGGGTCGTGCTTGATGCATTTTATGCTCTGGATTAGCATCACCTGTCAGAAAGCTTCTTTAGCATCTTGAATCAATTCAGACTGAAACTGAATCTATTAGGAGCAGATACAAGCCGAAATCACGAGGCCCCGTGGGCTCTTAAATGGATTCAGCCATATCCCTCCATCTTTGGATGTCCCTATTGAAACCAGTCTTATTGTGATTGTAGCACTATGGAGTGGAGGGTAGCTTTCGGCACTGAGGCAAAGAAGATTAGCTCAGCCTACAGATGCTTGGTTTGCTGCGAGCACTGTTTGGTGATAAAAGCATGCCCGGCAGAATCAAAGTGAATGTGACAATCAATTCCAATTCACTTTACAGACAAGGCTAATTCAATAACCTTCCTTTTCCACATATACACCCATACACCCTAAATGGTAGTTGACGCCTACTGCTGATGTTTTGAATAGATGCTCTCTGCTCTGAGGTGAACAGAAACTGCCAGCATCACTATCCCAGCACCAGCCTAGTGTTTGTTTTTTAAGGATACCATTTCAACAAAAGCTTTCTTTTTGCCGATTGAGCACTGTTGAGGAAACGGCTGACTATGAGAACTCGTTGTGGCAGTCTATCCTCCAACTGTGAGACAGACATCACTTTTTCTTTCTTTTTTTTTTACTGCATTCAGTCTTTGAATAATGCATGCTTGCTAGCTGCATGCATCAGCAGCCTCCATGGCATTTCTTGTCCTTACAGCCGAATTGCAAGCAGCCCATCTGCACCCATCAACACTGAAAACTGAGCCAGCAGCAGAAGTGCTACAGCGCTCAGCAGCCTGCTTGCTTAAAGTGGCCACTACGCGCCAAACAGTCCTGCTTTTTGTCAGACTGTGTCGACAGCGGATGATTGTTGGGGTATATCATTTTCCTTTGGTCACTATACACTTAGTTCCTGTAACAGCACTCAGAGGTTTGCAGATATGAGACATGAAAGACCGGGCAGAGTTGGAATTTGAACACCTCAGCTCTCTCTCCATTTGAATGCCAAAGATCCTAGCTTCACGCTCCATTTTCACAGCTCATTTTGTGCCATTTGCAGAACCGTAGGACTCGATGGAGAAGCTTCACTATTAGGTTGCGCAACTTCTGAGAAATCCCTGTAAGTGTGTCCAACCACATCCAGTCAGTCTTTATAAAAAAGAAGTTTCTGTTTCTGTGGTTTGACAAAGAGTCGTGCAGGTACTCTTCATCTTCCAGCCTCCGCAGAGGCTTTGTTCATTCCCAACTCACAATTGTTGCTGCGTTATCTGAGATTTTAGGATTATGTGATTTGAGTTTAGACAGAGGCATTTTTCATCTTTTATTCTCCTGCCCTGGTCATTGCCAAATAGCAGTTGTAAATCACTTGCTGCCATGTTAGACCTGTATGCCAAAAATCTGAAGCCTTGGCAACCACATTATAGTGTTTGAAGTCTGCACTGTCTGTATGAACGATCACAGTTATTTTTCAGATGCTGTGGTTGCATGAAGACACCTGTCAAACAGGCAGAAAACGAAAAATAAAAGTAACATTCCTGCGACAAAGCTCCGTTACTACCCTCTGGATTTTACAGAAATCCCACAAAATAAGATTGCAGAGACTTTGGTGTTTTGCTTCATGACTCACAGTGGCGTCAGAGATATTGCTTTTGTCAAGTACAGCACTGTAAGCACACTGCTACTGTAACAGCGATGCGCACCAATAAAACCCCTGAAGTGCATGATACTGCAAATAAAGTCTTAACTTCGGAATAAAACATGTTATTACCGCAAAATTAAATTCTATGCTCAAGAGACTTGGAGCGAAAGGAGAATGAAATCAGCAGAAAACGGGAAGGGGGATTGGATCTTGGAGCACCACAAGCTTCAGTAGAAGCAGCCTATTATCTATAATCATTTGGGAGGCTATCTGAAACAAGACCTTTAAACCACAGCCCAACCCTCTGCAGACTGTCAGCCCACTAATAAACTGGCTTTTCAATTAGTACCTATCTGACATTACAACGATAACACAAAACCAATTACACGCCGTGCTGCAGATAACTCGTAATCCACTTAATTGGCCTGATTTGACTTCTTCTTTTTTTTCTTATTCCCTTCCTCTGCTGCTGCCGTAGGGCTTTTTGTTCTCCAACCAGGAGAAGGTATCACATTGAATTATCAGCATTGAAGGCACATGTGAGATAGCAGGTCAGCCAGACTCCTGGAAGTCCTGATAATCTTTTGTGTGTCTGTGTATTGGGATGTTGATGACACCTTCGGAGGTGAGGTGAGCAAAGATTAATCTGTAGCTTCAGGATGTAACATTTGGATTTAAATTTCACAACTCTGTGCTTCTTGTGTTTTTCCTTGATGATGTTGTGCATAGCTTTAAGCTTGACCTCAGATTTGGAGGAAAGATATTCAGACAATTTTTTTGTGTTTCATATACATGGAGACATTACACCTACGGGAGCTTTTATGACACCCCATTCTAAATCTACTGGTAAGATTTTAGAGTGTGCCTGTGGGAATTTTTGTCCCTTCATCCAGAAGTGCATTTGTGAGGCCGGATACTGATGTTTCCATTCTAATTCACCCCAGAGTTGAGATCAGAGCTCTGCCAGTCAAGTTCTTCGGCACCAAATTTCTTTTTCTGCCAACCCCAGAAAACAACCCCATGGCTTTATCCCTCCTGTGCCAAACGTTACAGTTGACACAATAGTCATACAGGTAATGCTCTCCTAGCATTTGCCAAATGCAGAGTCATCCATGAAACTGCCAGATAGAAAAGTGAGATTTGTCACTCCACAAAACATGTTCCCAGTGCTCCAGGGCCCGGTGGCAGCATGCTTACACCTATCCATCTGGTGCTTGTTATTATTCTAGCATGAAGCTGGAAACCCATGCTATGAAGCTCCTGCTGCACACGTTTTATGTTGATTTTAATGCCAGAGGAGATTTGAATCTCTCTGGTTATTATTATCCAGTTAGCATAACGTCTGTAACGTTTATGTGCCTCAGCACTTGATGAGTGGCACTTGGTGACTGAGTTGCTGCGGTCCCTAAACACGCCCACTTCAGAATAATACCACCTACAATTGATCGTGGAAGCTCTAGGAGAGTAGACATTTCATAAAATGACTTGTTGCAACTTTAACTTGAATA
Source organism: Benitochromis conjunctus (assembly GCA_015052645.1). NCBI lineage: Eukaryota > Metazoa > Chordata > Actinopteri > Cichliformes > Cichlidae > Benitochromis > Benitochromis conjunctus. The sequence goes on along the minus strand of VOQK01000304.1, from coordinate 6,524 downwards.
AAACAAAGCTCTATATAACAACCTATTCTTTTGCAAATGTTTGTGAAGGCAGACTGCATGGCTAGGTGCTTGATTTCAAACTCCTGTGGCAATGGGACTGAAAACATTCGAATTGAAAGACTGAGAGGTGTGGCTCGATGGTTTTGTCCATAAATTTGATCATGCAAAGAACATATGATTATTGTTGCTTCTTTATTCTCCTAATAATTTTCTTTAATGATGTTGTCAAATGCCATGTTTTTCTGATCAGCGGTCAAAAAGTATTAAATTTACTATATATTAAAACCGCCATCAGCTGCTAATAATCAACTAACCAGTCATTTCAGCCCTACTATTGCGGTTCAATGTTTTTGTCACAGTGCAATAACTATTAACATATATTTCATAGTATCAGAGATGATACGGTACAGAGGGATTATTATTTTTGTCCTTATTTTGGTAAAAATTATATAACTGAAAGTAAAAAGAAAGAGACTATTAAAAACCCCTGATTCATGTAAAGGTTTCTCATTACTGTTTTCAGTGCTGGAAAAAGACAGACAGAAGGAAAGTGAGCTGCAGATCGAGGAAATGAGGCTTTCTGGAAGCAGCAGAGATGAATAAGTAGACTGAGTGAGTGCAGCTATTAACCCGAAGCTGTTACAGCTTTGACTGATAACACAGACCTGAGGCTAATGATGCCACAGAGTCACAAGAACAATCAAGCACCTTAATCGTGAGGAGAAAAAAACCCCCAAATAGCTGCATTCAAGTTACGACGTTAAGCACTCAGTCGAAACTTTGCTGTTTGTGCAAACTGACACAAAGGATAAATAATTAAATAAGGCAAAGTAATAATTGTCTCATTTAGCATTCATGCAAAAAGTGATCATCAATTTCCAATTTTTAATCACAATAGGTCTCAGTAGCCTTGAGTGAGTGACTTTCATTGCACACCTGATATGAGGCAACTCATCTCACGCGTCATACAACGTACAAATCGATCATAATTTGCATCAAAATGATATTTCAGCCGAATCTTTTTTCACGGTGTCTCCTCCCTGTTTAGGAAAGCAAACAAAAGTCATTTTTGCTTCTGGCTGATTGGTACGAATGGGTGGCACAAAAAGAGATGGTAGATGCATTCATCAAATATGGCAATTTGCTTAATGGACTCTGACAAAGCCATTGGCGGTCTTTATTTAGATGCAGATGACTTCCTGCACATTGGCTTCCTCTGTCTCTGTTGCAGACGCCTGCCATGAGAAAAGAGAAGAAGGCTCCCTCCTGTTTTTTTTTTGTTTTTTTAATAGACTGACAGTTAATCACCAATGCTGTCTGTCTACGTACGAGACTGACTGACTGTTGACACGCTCCCTAAAACTCTCTTCTGGCTTACATTATTTTCAATTTATTCTGTTAAATCTTTATTGAGAGCCAACTATCTCTCAGCTAGACTGCTGCACATACAGTATACAGTACGAAGACACATAGTTATGACTGTCATAAAGCAGCAAGAAAAAGAAATGGGAGAGGGTTGATTGAAACCATGTCTACGTGTCACTCAAAAGCATAGCTGCCACCCATAAACACAGTCTGCCGAAAGAGTGAGATTAATTGTTTTTCTAATTCTTGCTCATAACAGCACTTGATATTATAGGCCATAACAAGTATGCCAGCAAAAACGCTCCTATTCTGTATTCAATTGCTATATTGCTTACGGGAAAGTTTTAGGCCTGGGAGAGCTGATAAGCATTCAACCAGCATACTGAAGGCACAGGGCTTTCCTGCTATTGAAAAAACTCAGAGCATCAGCCTCTGCTGTTGGGTGTTGGATATTAATGTGTTTCATACGCACAAGCTTCAGTTTGTGTGTGAAAATAACCACATTATCAAATGTTTCTCAATACAGCGTCTTAAGAAATATTTACTATGGCGTCAGAGTGCCCGATTGAGCACTGCAAATATATAGGACATCTGAACAGCTGACATTTATTTCTTCAGTAGAGTTGTTTTTCTTGTTTTTTTGTTGAAAATTAATAGTTTTAAATCATTTTTCAAGCATTTCGTGGAACAAATGACATCTTTTTTAACGAAAAAAAACCAAACAAACAAACCCACCCCCAGATATTTTAAGATGTTGCCTTGAGCTCTGGGGATTGATCAAACAATTATTTGTAGATCTATCAATAATTAGCTGCTATTTGTTATGTTTTGAAGAAATGTCTTAAAGGCACAAAGACAAAGATAAACTGGGATTTCATACATTTGTTGCTCAATAATTAGACCAAAGTCTTTTGGGCCTCAGCTTTGAGGATGGTAAGCCTTTTGTAAAAAAGAAATAAATAAACAAAATAAATGGAATTCTTCTTTAATGAGGCTTAAATATGACTTCTACGCTTAAGATGTCCTAATGGAGATTAATCTTCAGCATGCAGTGGCTTCAAATCCACTGCGTCTCTCATGGGAGAGGAGAGATTAACAGAAATCCGCCAGGGAGGGTGATAAGTGTTTTTTTTTTTCTTTTTCCAGCTCACACAGGGACTGAGGGTCTACTGAGACGCTGAAATGACCTGTATTGTACCAGAGAAGCCTTTAGCATTAGTATGGTAACCAGCTTCAAGCAAGGACCTTCAAAGTCTGTCAAAGAAATGGTTCGTGGCAGAGACTCTTATGCCCTGCAGGAAGAAGTTCTCAGAATTCAGTCAAGGGTCAGTGAAGTTTTCAGGCTGAGATATAAAAAGCCTTTACTTTAAGATGAAATTTAAGTGGACAAATACTCAGGAGTTTCTCAGGGACTGCTTGAGAAACCTAAATGAGTCAGACAATTTTCTTCCAAGTTAGGTTAATGCAAACAGATTTGTAGAAATACTTGCAAAATCAGGGAAAAAATCCCAGGGTGCTACATATCTAGATATAAACAGTGCATCCTTTAAGCCAAAGTAAGTCCATCCTACACAAACAACCATGTGACATATTGATTTGGGGATCAGTACATCGTTACCGTGTTGAATGAGTATAGGGCAGACGAATATCTGTTCATCATTGAGCCAGCAGCAGTCAAATGCTGATGGCATTTGATGGTACAAAGGTCAAAATTTCAATTGGACACATGAGACTAAACCATCAAATCAATGTTTCTCATCGACTTGATAGAACATAAGCAATCACCCTCCTTCATCATGAAACGCAGCACAGAAACACAGGACTGCATGCTACCCACTGTGTGAATCTTATTTCTGTGGACGAGGGCTGTGTCAGGACCTTGTCACAGCTGTGGTGATGGAAGGAGGTGATTGTTGTTCCCATCTGGCCACGTAATGAGCTCCGAGCGAGACACGGGGTTACTAATAGAAATGTGTCATACGCCGCATACAGCACAGTGGGCGCAAAACAACAAACTGTACAGCTGTTGTTGCTAAAATAAAGGACGGTGGCATTTCATTTTGAGTGTCTCATTTTATAATTCTCTTTCTCACTTACTGTCACAGTGTGATGTGATTCGTCCTTTTACAAAATTACTCCAATTGCAAAGCTTGTTTTTCCTGGGCTCACTTAGTTTGTGAGGGAGGAGGCTGTGGAGCTGAACCGCTTAAGTGCACCAGTTCATTGAAATTCATGTGGGAAGAGCATGCAAAAGTGGTCTGATCTCTTTAGAGGACCTATTTCACTTTCAAATAAAATGTTACAGTTGAAGGGCAGCTGCTCAAAGGCGTCAGGAGAGCGCAAAGTAAGAAAGTATGGAGAGCTCCAACACCAATGCCCCTTTGGTCTTTACCTCAAAAGTGCATAAGAAGAAGCAGTTTCAGCTTAAATCAACACTGAACACAAACCTGAGTGCCAGTCTGAGTTTTAAGAGTTAAAAGTGGGATGGTGGGGAATTTTGTAGTACACAAGGAGTGGGAATGAAATACCAAAAATGAGGGCCAGTGGATGATGTTTCAACAGCAAATAATTTTAATTTAATTTGTGTAATGGGCCAGCGAGGGAAACGGGAATTGATCATTCTACTTAAAAATGGCACCCATGTTCATCAGTATTCCTCTTTCATAAAGTGAGAATTGATATAATAATAAAGAGGGTTTTAGCGTCTATTGCTCCAAATACACTGCAGAAATGCAAGTCATCAAGTCCAAGTAGATGCCTCATCCTGTCCAACCAATACTCAAAACCCAAGTGAATGTTCTGCTGCAGAAACAATAAAATCATTACTGGAAATGCTGAATGTACTAAACTGGTTGGTGGTTTGGGTTCAGTCCAAATACATTCTGTCATCTGTAGTCTACACTACTACTGCACTACACTGTATGTGTTATGATATGGCATAGAGGATTTAGCTTAGTAAACCGTGAGTAACCAAAGACCTAAAAAACAAAGCCCATAAAGTAAACAGGAATCCAAAACACAGGTGAGACAGAGAATAAATCCAAAGAACATCACAAGAACAAAGTTAATTCAAGTCACCTTGAATGTGCTGTGGCTGTTGCCAAGATGTTGAGTGTATCATTTTCTCACACAACCATCCAAAAAAAGAGAAAATATCCAGTGAGTGGCATTTTTTGGGGTGAAAACGCTATCTTAAAGTCAGAGAAGAGTGGTGTGATTGCTTTGAACTGATAAGTAAAAAGTAATTCAAATAATTCCAAGTTACACAAAGGTGTAGAGAAGAGCATCGCTGACCACACAGCGCACTGAACCAGCAGAAGACCACGCCAGTTGCCACTCCTTTCAGCTAACAATGGAAAACTGAGGCTATAATTCATACAGGCTCACCAATTGGACAATACAATATGGGGAAAACACCTGGCCTGATGAATCTCGATTTTTTGGATAATAGGTCAGAATTTGGCATAAATAAGATGAACACATGGATCCATCCTGCCTGGCATCAAAGGTTCAGGCTAATGATGGGAGTGTAATGGTGTCAGGTATGTTTTCTCAGCACTCTCTGAGCCCCTTACTTAACTGAGTATCATTTACCCCCAGCCTACCTGAATATTACTGCTGACCAAGCCCAGCACATTTATGACCAGAGTATACCTACCCAACTTCTGTTGGCTGCTCCCAGCAGGATAACACAGTATGAGTATGTCACAAAGTTTAAATAATCTAAAATTGGTCTCTAGCAACAGCCAGCCAGCAGACTGTGTCCCTTTTCACACTCAAGGAACAAACACACCTTACACAGAGTGGGATGAACTGAGGTTACAGACCCATTCCAACTCATGATCATGACTGCATCACAATGTATGCTTATAGGCTGTGTTTGCAGAGTCAAGGTCATGTTAATCCACACCACTGCACAGCACAATGTGAGTTATTTTGGTTACATTTCATGAGACAGTCATGTAAACTAAAGGATTTAGTTCAAACAAAACAAAACATGTGATTCCACAAAAGTCAATTCAAAAGGCAATTAAACACCACGACAATTCAATTTTATTTATTTAACACCAAATCACAGCAGCAGTTTGCTTAAGACCCTTTATATTGTAAAGTCGAGACCTTAAAATAATACAGTGAAAATCCTACAACCCCCTTTAAGCAAGCACTTGGCAACCGTGGGAAGAAAAAACTCCTTTTTAAGAGGAAGAAACCCTGCCAGAGCCAGGATTGTGGCCACCTGCCACGAAAGGCTGGGGGAATACTATTAAATGTTAATTTAAATATTAATTAAAAAATTAAATAAAGAATTCAAGTACTGTTTTTGTTTGTTCTATCCTACTCAAAGACTGGTAATGGCTGGTAAGTGATAATATCTGCTCACTGTTTGTAAATGTCCACAAAGAGATTTTTTGTTTAATTTTTTTTTTGTTTAATTTTATTTGCAGCATAGCAAATAACAAAAAAAAATCACAGTGAATAAATACCTGGACTTCATATGCAGTCCCACATCTGTACCGCACCCACATACCATACAGTGGGAAGATCATTTATTTATATTCTGCCCCTCTGTTGTTGCTTTATTGGGTTTCTTTGGCTGGTGCATTGCTCAGGTTTCCCACTAGTGGGCAATATTACCCTTTCAGTTTGTGGCTTCTTCTTTGGTTATTTGTGTGGACTACACTGCCCCCTTTTGGTGATGTGTTGGAAATAGCAGAAAAAGTTCACGCGGGCACTGGGAGAAAATGCCTGGAGTAGAAAAATAGCTGTTCAACTTTAAGCCCAGTTTATATCGTTGGGGAGTTTGTTGAGCCATAATCTGTAAGTAATCAATGTCTAGCTTTATTTTCTGTAAGATTTGTTACTTTGCTGTTACTTAAGAGGTTATTTGAACTTATAAGGAAAGATGTTTATTGTGAATGTAAAGTATAAGGAAAGCTATGTTGCTAACTTCTGTTTTTGGTTACATTATAAGTCGATACTGATGCTTACGTATTATTTTACTGTATGTTCACAGTCTTACAAATTAAAAGAGGAAAAAACGGTCTTCAGTTAAAGGCACAAAGACAAAGCGATGTGTCCTGTCGTTCCTGGAACCATCTTCTCTAATGTTTAGCTCGCTGCATAGGTTGAATAGCCATACATTCAACTGAGGGCAACAG
>VOQK01000298.1:12025-25140 GCA_015052645.1 Benitochromis conjunctus | reverse complement strand
ACCATGTTTAGGACTTGAAAACATATCAGCTACAATTGCTTGAATTAATTTTATTGAAGGTGAAAATGGCAAGAACATTCTGGAAATGTTGGGATTTATTATTAACACCAGCAAACAGTATGCTCACTGCTGTATCATACCATAAATACTCTCATAACAAAATTATCATCATTAATTCATGTAAAATATCTGCAACTATTTTGTGTGTTAAAAATGTGTTTTGAGAGCTATTCTTAATACACTGGTTCACATTGACTGCATAATTTCACTTGACAAATTTTCTGTCTAAGTTCAATTTTACAGATTTTTGCATGTGAATGAAGAAACCAGTCAGACCACTGCAAGTGCACTGTTAGTTAAAGCGCGCAGTATTGAACATATAGTAATATGGAAACAGTAGAATAAAACTATTTTACCTCAAACACAGAGCTGATGAGGTCCTAACGCTGCCAACAAGAGCTCAAACTCCCCCCACCGACATCTTGAAATATGTATGAAAGTGGTCATAATACAGCTTCAACTCCTGGATCAAACCATGAAATTTCCCCTGCTGCTGCCTTCTCGTGAGAACGAGATGAACTCAGAATCTCTGTTTTTCCCTTTTCTTGTTGAGAAACATCAGGACCAGCTCATCATCACATGATGTCAACTCAGTTTTTTCCCCACTGCATTTTTTGAGGACAATTTTTTTATAAAAACCAATAAAACAAAAAGATTTTCAGTGTGTTTATACTTTACACAGCATTATTATTTCAAACTAGTCTGTGCGTTTAAAGCAGTGGCATGAAACATGCATGTGTGGGACTTTCAGATGCTTCCCACAGTCTCTGAAATGACAACTCAAATGTGTTTATATTCTTATGACCCCCCCAAGCCCTCTTTTGAGTTACCCCAGGATAAATTAACTCTGTATAATCTCTGTTACTTTTGTGGACCATATGATCACGCATATGCTGTTTTACTCGTACATTGTTTGAAAACTCCGCCATGATACTTCAATGATCAGCAGGTGCCTGACTCTGTGGGAACCGGGGCAAATGTATTGGGAACACAGACATTTGTAACAGTGTTAACCTGTTGTGTTAACCTGATGGAGGTCAAGGTTAACCTTGACCTCCATCACCACTGTCCTATAAAAACATTACATGCAGACATGACATGTACAGTTTCAAGATTCCCTAAAACTACTATTTTCCCTGATTTGACCCACACTGGTGGAAATAAAATCCATCTGAACAGATATGTAGGTCAGTATGGAAGAATTTGAAGTATTAGTAGCACCCGTACAGTAGAGTAACATTTCTCATTTAAAAATGCTTTTTTAAAGCCCAGGATAGGAGAATCACATTTAGGATGCTGTCAAGTGTCAAAACAGGTCAAATTTGACTCAAACAGTATGTAAGGTATGCAAGGGGGAGGTAACTGTTACCTAAGCTATCATAAAAAGTGCACTGGTTATAAGCAAGTATGAATAACTAACTGTACAAGACTAGCCTATGCTAAAATCTTTGGCCAACATAATTTATAAGAGAACATGTTATTTAAGGGATTTGATAAAAAAAAAGAAAAAAAAGAAACAATGTTACATATAACAGTTTATGCACTGTGGAAGTGGCAGTACCACTGCTTCTGTCCTGAAATATATGATAGAGTTGCAGTATTTGTTGTTTAACATTTGCATATATACCAGGGCATATGTTATACTGAAGCTAAAAAGATTGGATATATCCATAAGACTCTAACTTGACTTAGATAAGTGTCATGGTGGTAGAAACACAAACACTTTTGCCTCACAGCAAGAGGGATATAACTTGGCTTAAATATATTCAGGGGCAATCTAGCATCATCAATCCACCACCAGTCTGAATATGCACCAGTCCAGGGTGGCATGCTGATCTGTTAAAGATTAATTTCTTTATCCAACAACCGTGAATCTGTTTTGCTGCTTTTCGTGACCAACCGCTAGTTCACAGTTGTCTTACACATTGGAAGGGCTAATCTCTAACAGCCTTTATATTTGCAAGTCCAATCAAGTATCCAAGCGCCTGCTTACGTGAGCTGGCTCCTCAGAAAACAAAATGCTGCCAAAGCATTGAATTGTAAAATCCAAATGTTCTTGTGATTCACAAACAAGCACAAGTAGAAAAATGTAAATTAGTAATTCACGGGACTTGAGTCTGGGATACTTAATACACACTGCCAGCAGCAGGATTCATTTGGATTGACTAATTGGTAGTCTTACTCACTGCTGCACAAAGCACCTAGCATTGCATCTTTATGATGATGAGTCATTTGACATTCTCATCTTTCCTCACACCATCAGTCACAGCTATTAGGATTACAACAGACAAATAAACATTATGTGAAAGCTTATGCCACTACAGTGAAGTACAACAAGGATCAGGAAACTGTAAAAGCCTTTTAAACTTGGGGTGGCAATCCCTTTTCAAATCTTCTTGTGCATATATCTGTCTTAACTTAAACTACAGCATAATGCCACCACTATGGACATAGTGGCCTTATGCCACTACTTGCAGTTAATCCAGGTTCGCTTTAATCAACACAACCTCTCACATGCCCTGTATCACTTTGCGTCTCCAGAATAATTCATACCTCTACCGTAACAGAGAAAGTTAAGGGAGCAATGTCTAATAACTGTATTTGATGTGTATTATGCTCTGTTGCACTACTTCATGACAGAATCTACTAAGTTCACATTGCTGTCAGTGTATTGTAATACTGACAGATACTATGGGGATTAAGGGTGGGCTAACTCTGCATGAGCAATGAAAGGCATTGTGAATACTGAATATCAATGACTTGTAGGTAGCCGAGGTTCAGGGTAAAGCACACAGTGGGTCTTTGCATGGAGGAGCAATGCTAATTTCGATGCACTACTAAAGGAAATTAGGATGTTTGTGATTACACTGCAAAACACTACTTAGAAAAAAAAAAACTAAAATATTTGCTCATTCATAAGACAAACAACTAAAGATTAGGTTTCTACACATCACTAGGAGGGACCCCACTTCCTAGATTCCTTGCCTCATTATCTGTGACACTCATGGTTCTTCTCTTGTCAGCACCAGCCCTGTTTCAGTGTGCGTGATGTGAACAGGTTGGCACCCAGACAGCTGATGAAAAAGTGATTGGTATGCTGCAGAATTGTCACTGTTAATGAAACTCAGAGTGTAAAAAGTAGAATATGTGCCAGTGCTTAAGTAAGTCCACATCTATCTGAGATAATTTACCTGATTTTAGATGGTTCTAGAAATCCACTCGCTCGCTGAACAAATAACAAAAACAATCACGTCCACTGCAAATCAGCACATATTAATGCCAGAAAACTTGATGTACTTTGTAGTGCAAATTACAACAAACTTTCTTGAGACTAAACTTTCAAATATTCAATCAGTACTTGCAGAGATGAGATGCTACAGTTTAAAGGGCTCGGGTTTTGTCATCAGATGAAGATGTGCACATGTCGCTTACTGTCATTAATTCAAGCAGAGTGTTTCAGAGAGAAGTCATTTTCATATTGCAGCCTTACCCTCGGCTAACAGTTTCTCCTGTGTCACTGATAATGTTGACATAAACCTGCAATGGATTTCCATACAGTCTTTAAAAGATTGATGTCAGCATGTTTTTAATTAAAACCTTCTTTAAATGGCAGCATTATCTAACAAGTGCCGTCTCCACTTCACATTTATAAATCTCTTTGAGAGAAGTTATGTTGGACAGTGCACTGACGGAAAATTCAGAGCAAGAATAACAGCTCAGACTCTACGCTCGCTCCTGATACCATCAGAAAAGAGGAAACATTTCTCCAAGTAAAAGCACAAAAGCTAAACAATGCCTTCTTTCAAAAAATATGACATTGCGTCGACGTTTCGTAAATTAAATGCTTTTTCTTATCTTAAGCATCCTAAAGGCTCATTCATTTTTAGAACTGAAAGCTCTGCGTTGCTAACGTAGTGATTGTTTTATATGATTTGCGATTTAAAAGTAAAAAAAAAACAGATTTTGTTATAAACATAGTCATGTGGAAATTCTTCACCCACCTTGCAGATCATCTTCACCTGTTTGTCCCCAGTCCTTCAACCTTTAGGGGGCAGTGTTGGTTCATACCTCATTTTGAAAGACTAGCTGAAAGTGCTTACAACTGCTGATGGAGGAGGGAAAGAGTGAGCTGAAGGAGAAGAGGCAGGGAAGTGTAGGAGTTTGGAGAAAGAAGAAATGTTGGGAAGAAGAAAGAGAGAGAAACAGGGCGAGTGCAGATGCAAACAAAAAGGTGGGCGGTGAACAGAGGAGGAGTGCTAAGTTTAAAAGACTGCAAAATTATCACCATTAGAGTATAATGGTGATGAATCTAAGTGTGATGCAGCAGTGAGAAAGTTCATTATGATGTGTTTAGTAGGCATGATCCCTCTCTTCTCTCCCCATCTCCCTGCTGCTCAAACTTAAAATAAGAATCACGACACTGTTAAAAAAAAACGAGCTTGCATTTTATCGTTACGGATAAACAGAAAACTGAAAAAAAAACAGCGAGGCTGGATTTTAAATCTGAAGAACAGAGAGAAAAAGAACTGAGTTTAGGAAAACGCCATTTATGTTTTGGTGTATAAAAAAAGCCCCCTGTGTTTGGAAAGGCTAAGTATACAGGAAATGTGTGGCAGACACATTTCGGAAACCTTAGTGCACTTTTTTGCACCTCTCAACCCTCCTGTTTGTCGAAACCGTTTGTGGCTCATCCCTCATTTTGTTCCTTCCCCTCTCCTCTCCATCCTTTTCCCTTGTCACAGCCTCCTTCTTCCTCCCTGCTGTCCCACCAGGTACACAAAGTCCTTGATTAATTGGAGGCATTTGTGTCAGTATCATGCTGGAGTTGATGTGGTTTCCAGCTACTCGAAGAAATTAATTCAATCCAAGCAAACTTTAAGTCAAAGTGCTTAGTCTTCCAAGGTTAGGTTAAGGGGTATAAATGGAAAATGTTCAAGAGGCATTCCTAATATGTGAAGTAGGATGTTGATTTTGTAACTCAAGAGAGCTTAAAGCTATAAAGATCAAAATGAGTGCAAGTGTTTATGTAGTCCCGATTTTGGGAAACAGCCCACGGAATTGTAGCTAATCTTCTATTTTGTCGCCTCAGGTAAGTACATCTTCATATTCAAATTATCCTCTGGACGAGGTGTTAGCCCGCTTTACTCCTAAACCTCTCTGTCTGATGTTGCATACCATGGAGATTGGCTCATCATTTAGTTGACCTGTTTTTCTGGGTAGGCAGATGAATAAAATGACAGAGGCTGGCAATGACTGTACATGAATAGATCATTTAAATTTTCAGACACTGCTGATCTTAGAACAGGTGTATTACTGGATAGAAACCAGTATTGCTGTGGCCGACATGTCAGGGTAACAATATCACAGGAGAGTAGAACTCTCATAGGATGTTAGCATTTAATGACAGATAAGTAATTTCAAACAAACAAACAAAAAAACCCTATAAGTAAAGTTATAGTATTTTGAACTTAATGCAATGTAATTATAGTGATTACACTAAAACCTTTACTGTCCTTTACAACGTATCACTTGTGCTGTAACAGATGTATAAATGGGTCATATATACAAAGTGAGTCAACATGATTTCACGTTACATTAACTCCATAATGTCACAAACAGGCATGAGAAACATTTTGTGGCATATGTAGATGATGGCCTGCCTAACCGTTTGAGGATGTAGGATGGATTGCAGGTTACACAGAGGTGATGTGTGGGGATGGAGAAATTTATGCAGATCACAACCTTTCTGGTTTGAAACCTCCCAGGTTGTTATAATGTGGGAAAATTAAGACCTTTTGGCTATGTCTCACGGCGGTAATGACTTGTCTGGCACTATAACAACACAAACAAGCAAAGCAATATGTCTGGAAGAAAAAGCGGCGATCACATGGGGGTTTCAAGCAAGTTACCGTGAAGCCTTATGGAAATTAGCACAATGCTAAATATACGCACCACACTTGCTGCATCAATTCAGAAAATCCAATATAATGACACAGATCTGAATGTTTTTCACCAGGGGAACAAACTTTAAATAGGGCCTTGTGAAAGCACCCTGTGCAGCATTCAGGCGACTGTAATGAAGCCAATCACTTTTAATTTAGCTTCCCTGCGTCAGCTCTGTGATGGTATAATTGGGTTACATAATTAACACTAGCAGGAAAACAAACCGCGGCACTTCTATCAGTGTCTAGCAGGAGGAAGGGGAGCCAGAAGCTGTTGCTTGGGGGTCTGATTAGGTTGCTTCTGCGACCACGGGGGTAGAAAGTGTATCTGTGCGCTGACAGCTCTCAGGCTGTGCAGTGCCGGAACTAACAGGTGAAAATGGTGAAAGGTGGAATTGAAAAAAGAGAGAGAGGAGAGGAAATTCAGAAAGCAGAAATGATAAGGGAGGGGAGGGGGGGAAAGGAGCAGATAAGATGAGATTAATGGGAATGAGAATGGAGAGAAATGAAGGAAACAATGGTGGCATGGGCCTTGAAAAAAAAGAGTTAAGGAATATATAGGTGAAAAGATCAGATGACAGAGAAAAGGAAACTGCTTTGACCAGTATGTAATTGGCTTGATATTTTTTATGTTTGCATTTGAGTGACCACCACCAGCATCCAGTAGCATCAGTAAACTGAATATTTTTCTACTTTAGCTTACGCTTTGTTAGTAGCATGTTGCAATGCAGTATATATGTTTTCTAATGGAATTTTGATCTTCAGCAACAACGTGTTTACACAAAAAAGAGGAATAAAATCAAAGCTCTCTTTCTAACATGACACTCAAAATGAAGCAACTCTGAAATCAGTGTACTCATTAGAGAAAGGGATGAGCACATATTAATAATGAAATCGCCATATGCAATCCTTAGTGGAGGACTGGCAGACAAAGAAGAAAGGGTTGATGAAATAGAATGCAAGGTCTTCATTAAGCGCAGTGACAGCAACCTGCTTTGGATCTGCACAGAGCTCGCGCTCAGGGACGGCCTGTGCTCTCAGGCTACGACATGCGGGATAAGAGTGTGGAGTTCACTTTGAAGTACGGCGAGACGCAGAATTGCAGCAGCAGCATCGGACAAACTTTCTCCAGATTGTCTAGTTGGAGGAGAGAAAGGAACACGGCGAACGGGAGCAATCAGTCGTCACTCTGACTCTGCAGTAGAAAGCAGCCAATCAGAGTCCAATCAAAATCTCCACTCTCAGGACATCAAAAATAACTTACAGTAATTCACAAGTACAGACCGTACAGATTCATTTCATCACCATTTCATCAGCAGCAGCTTTGCTGGGAAGGCAAAAAAGTTACTTCTATGTCATGACTCATGTTTGAACTTCAAGTTATGGCATTCCTATTATTTCCACTGTTCCTATTCACCCATTTTTTAATCTTTTGTTTCTTTCAGTATTCTCATTTAGGTTGCTGACACTGTACCAGCACTGCTAATGAATTTTGCTTAGATAGTTTTGTTGCTGTTGAGTAGTCCAAAGTAGGATAAAATCAGTTTTTATAGAAGATTAGCTGGTATCTTTGACGCAAAGCTATCTCTGTTCAGTATGTAGACTTCACTGGCTGGTAGTATAATTCATAGAAAACAGTCAAATTAAAATGGCAGTGGGCAATAATCGCATTTCCCTTTTACACCTGTCAAGGAGGACTTTTTAGACTGATAATGTGCTTAGCGACACCAGTGTCAAGAGAGAAGGTGGGTGCTTGGTGACAAGGGGGAAAGAGCGATATTTCAGAGCGTTCAGAGAAAGGAAAGGAAGAGAGGAAGACAGATTTAGATACACAAAGACAGAGAAGGAAAGCAGACAAATCTGAAGCCAGACAAGCAGAAGACATGACAGGAATGAAAAACATCAGTGACACCTGAGCATGATCCACAGCGGAAATGCCTCACGTTTATTTTGCCTTTATTGGTTATCAAAACAAATTTACTGTCATTATAGCACAATGAATATAATTTGAACACACTGCAAAGCTATTGCTCGCCACGAAAGACGCAGTGAAATGTTGTTCAAATCGGTTTCTTTGTGCAAGGCTATGCTAGTGTTTGTATACCGGATGAATGTGCATGGGTAGATCGTTTGTACATTGTTTCATTAGATTTTTGTCTGCACGTCTTCCTCTCTGCTGCTTTCAGGCCTCATTATTGACACAGAAGGAAAGAGTGTTGGTTACTGATGTGATGCCTGCTGTTGTCTCGGCCTGTATGCTACGGATTGAAACAGCATGCCATTAAGTTAGCCCCAGAGGGATGGAGTGAGAGAGGTAGAGAGACTTTTATGTACCCATTAGCGCTGCGTTGTAGCCCATGTCCGATGTCAGCTGGTCAAAAGATGTCTAGCATGTGTCGAGGCGTGTGATGTTTACGTGTTGCTCTGTCCTGCAGACTCAAAATCTGCACTTAGCATCATTCATCTTGATGAGGCTCACCAGCAGGATTCTAGCTCTTATGTAGTCTATTTATTTTCAGTGGACAATTGTGGGTGTCTTTTTCTCAATGATAAACCGAACATATTATACCATATCAACTTTTTGAACATATTACACCCATTAATAAAAGGGTTTATTAATGTAAATATAAAGAGGATCAGTGATATGGAAAAATTAAGCGCTGTCAGTGCTCTCACCATTTCACCCCTCAAGGTAAACTTCTTTCCCGATATAGAGAAATGGGAGGTTGATGGTCTACAGATTGCAGCCAGTAAGCACGAGCCTCATGGATTTGGAATAATCCTGAGTAACTAGCTTACACACAGTGGTAAGAATAAACAGGTCTAAAAAGTTAACAATGTTTCCAAATACGCAACAGCGAATGAGGCCTATTTTTGATTATATATGACACAGATCCAAACATAATTATGCTGAAGAAGTGCTCCTTGGTTTTTTTCTTTGAGTGATTACACGCATTCATTATCATTCAGAGTTACATAGTTTTCTTTTAGTTTCTGGACAGGAATGAGCATGAATATTCTTGAGTTTACTCACACACACACACACGCACGCGCACACACACAGACATACTGTACATGAAGAGATACACACAGAGAATACATTGTGTAGGAATGGTAACACACACATAAACCTGTGTACATGCATATTACAGTCAGAATATCATGGATAAACACTTCATGTCTATGGAGTTTCAGTAATTGCCCTAATGTCTTACATCCTACATCTTTGCATGTAAGAATGTGATAAAAAGAGACATTTGCTGTGATACCAGGGGAAGGGAGAGCATCCCAGAATATTAACCGTCATCCGTTCTCCTTCCTGCACCCCCCTCTTCCTCCCTTACATTGCACACCCGCTAGGGAGAATGAATACAATCACTCCAGCGGCCTAAAAAATCCTGTTTGAAGGGATGATTTTCTTCATGGTTCAGTAGAAAGATGTCTTGAGAGCCGCTACAAAAAGGGAAGTGTGAAGTCTTCCAAGTCAGTGTTAATGTGGGCACTCGTGTCTGAGGGCCAATGGCACTTCGTAGAGAGGGCTCCCTGGAGACTGTGGCGTTGACAGCAGTACCCAAACTATTGTGAAGAAGCAGAGAGCTTTGGCATCAGTGCGCTCTGAGACTCGAGTGTCTTTGGCCACAGGGAACAAAATAAGGGTAGTTTAGAGCTGCATGCTTTATTCTAGCATGCCTTTTGGATTTCCAAGCAAAAGAAAATGATGATCATGGTGAAGCTGTAATCAGCTGCCTAAACACGCAAAATAATTTGGACAAATTTATTTGTGTGTTTATTTATTTATTTTAGCTATGTCGTGTCAGGAGCTTGCACGACATGTTGACATGCACTGATTTTCCAGCAGTGGAGAAAGTTGGAGGAAAATTGTCTAACTTCAGGATGAGACAGAAAAAAAGAAAGAAAAAGGCTAAAAAGTAGAAACTTAATAACCTGACACGATCCATCCAAAGTGTCTGTTTGCATGTGTATGCGTTTGCGTATGTCAGTTTGTTTCAATGAAAAAGGCAGCAGCAAGTGGGAATTTCTGAGAAAATGAATAGTGAAGGTGAGACACAGTCAGGTGGAATTTGTCCTGGTGTCACCCTGAGGCCACGATCTGTACAAAATGTTTCACCAATAACTCTCCCTCTCAGCACAAACCAAGCAGGAGTTTGGCCTGAAGTTTTTTCCCTCTTCCAGTCACATGGCAGCACTTTATATTGCTCAGTGCGTGCGTGCGTGTGTGTGTGTGTGTGTGTGTGTGTCTGCACGCAATTCTGCAGTGACTGCATGTGTTCCTTGGCAGACCTAGAGGAACATTGTACCAGATTTGTTATCTTAACCCATCTCAGTGACGTCCCAGAAAGGACGGGAGCTGATTCCTAGTTGAACTTTGGATTTGATCCCACATTTATATATTCATATAAAGTAACCCAAACTCAACTCAAATTTATTTTTAAAGCACATTTAAAAAAAAACAACAACATACAAGTGCTGCACAAAAGGTAGAATTGATTAAATAAAAGCATGCAAAAAACATACTGTATAAAATTGAGTTTCAGTTTTTAACCATTAACTTGTTTCTGATTTTATTATAAATTTTGACCCTGTATGAACTGGCTAACTAAAAATTGACATCCTTATAGTAGGTCTGTTAAGTCATCACAATAAAAAGTTTTGTAAAATTTTACATGACAAAAAAAATTGACTCTGGATTTGCTTTGATAAAATCCTGCTACACCCAAATCCCAGTGTCAGTAGGATGGTTACTGTGTCTGTTTACAGTGGTGCAAACATTTGCATGAGTGTCTGTTCATGCATTAATTTCCTCTCTCTACTTGTATTTATGTGTGTCCCTGCAGTGGCACAGGCCTGTAAACTTTCTGTCAGGTGCTTTATCAGCAAACCTTTCCCTCACCTCCTGTCTGCTCTGGAAAGTGTGATAATTTCTGTACACAAACGACTCCGGATATAATTATAGATAGCCATTGCCATGCATAGCCAACAAAATTCATCCCACGAGGACACTGGAACAAAACAACTGCATTTCATTTGTTCATTTTCATTGTCTTTTTATTACTGATATAAGTTTGTTTATGCGGGCAAAATGAAAAGAGGATGAGTTTGGTTAGTAATTTCACAAAGATGGACAGGGGTTATTAACATGATGGGATTAACATGCCAACGTAGTACAGAGCAGCAATACAAGGAAGGTTTTCTCAGGGAGTTTCTACTGAAGAAAATTTGTATGTACAAATTGAGGTCTTTAGAGTTTAAGGTGATGTATTATTTCAGAATGAAGTGTTAGCAGCACAAAGTGTTTTATTCATATTTGTTTGGGTAGTAGAAGGTGTAAAGGTGGGAATTTCAGACTCTAAATGACTCGGACAAGCTTGTTATTTTATTTTGGATAAACTGACAATTAAACACGTAATTCAAACGTCAGTAAAAGCAATTCAACCACAAACAAGAAGTGCATGTTTATGCTGGAAAATATACCTTTTTAACACTCAGTACCTTTGAAGAACTACAATTTATAAGACCATGACTCAATGCAATGTTTATGGCACAACAGCCCTAAGTTAATAGTATTTAAGGATTGTCAAAGTTATAGATTTTTGGACGCAATGATTGATCCCGCAGTATGCTCAATGTCTTCTTTTGACATTATATTTTCAGTGTTAAATATAATTACATATAATATAAAATGAACTGCAAAAGTAACGTAAAATGTAACATTACCCAAACTAATAATAATGAAATGAAAAATACCTCTGCTGTTGTGGGTGAAATGGAGCGAACTTGAGAAGTTCTTTTTTTTTTTTAATCAAAGATTCTATTTTATCAGATAGGTTTCAAAACCCCGCTTGAAAAGATTCACTTATGGATTCACCCATAGCTCATTTCTCAGCTCACTCCTTTAAAACTTGGAGAGAGTAGATATACAAGAGCTGTGGCTTATTGTGGCCGCGTACAGTATATCCACTTCAGTGAATATATCAATTACGATGGCTATTTTTTGTGCTGTGAGATTGAATGTATGCACCGGCAGTCATGCTTTGCATCTGTGTTGCGCATGGATACTCTGCACCGCATGATGGCATGCATTAGAAGGGTGATGACCTAGATAAGAAAAGCAGTTACATGTTTCACAGAGTTCACAGGGAGATGAGCGTGCTGTGAACTTTCAATGAGACTTGCAGCCTGTGGTTAGCACATTTCTTGGATGGTGTTCTCTTTGTGTGGGGTCTGTCCTTTAAATGACAAATGCCACTGTCTGCCTTACTTCACTCAATATATTTTTGCACTGCTATTTTTCTAAATTAAAATCACACTGCATGTAAAACACATTTGCACTTGAGGATATTTGTTCTTTTTCATTTAATCCTTATTTTCCCCATCAATAAGCCAAGTGTGTCAAGCTCTAATCTTTAGCCTCTGGAGGAGAAGTTAACTTCAGTGTTCTTTGAGGGATCTAGACCTGATACAATTAGATCAAATAATGCATTTGATGTTATTATGATAACCATATGATGAGTGACTCAATATGTTTTGTGTATGACTTGGCTATAAATAGCGATGGGCAATTTTGACTATTTACCTCCTTAAAACCAAATAATTATCTATTAATAAGAAAATAAATTAGGATAGATTAGTCACTAATGAACAATAATCATGAGTTTCAGCCCTGAAGGAATCAATTTCCTGCATAATCCAATTTAATTTGTCATTAGTAAATACAGGGAAGATGAGCGTCCCTCTTTGGATTTACCTGTTTGTTTATGATGACTCTGTTTTTAAAAATTCTATAATGGTAAAAGTGCAGGTAGTGGGGTCACTCGTTGATGTGTATGTGGTTTTATACAGGCCCTATAGTGACGCTGGTGTTACTCAGTATTCAGACTGACTTGTAAGCCCTGCAGATGCAAGTTACTTTGTCCACTGTTGCATTGCCATACAAAATTTGTGAATGCTTTTCATCATTCACACACCAGATGATGGTGGTGATGATTCATTTACTGCAGATGCTCCAAATTTGTACATTATTCTCTCTGAAGGCATTTTTCTCCTGGTGATTTAAATTATTACCCCAAACAAAGTAAGGCTTCGACTGTGGTC